>CANXYI010570391.1:0-11622 GCA_948208565.1 Hura crepitans
GACTTAGAATATTATAAAAAGATGATTAGTAAATAAATGAACTTAAAATAAAGTCAGATGGCCTATTAGTTAGACACCCACTAAATGGGTTGACCAGTCAACTTAGAGATTAGCAGCTGCTAAACTGTCTATTTATTAGACTAGGCCGGTGCAGCAGTCAAGATTCATAATTGAGCCACTGCATTAGTCTGCGGGGTAGACACTTTATATTGCTAGCATCTTTGACTATATATGAGACTATGATTGTGCAGCAACAAAGGTCCCCAGAGGGGCTACTGCATTAGTCTACTGAGCAGACTCAGATGAATTATTTGATATGATTAGTTACCATTGGGAGGTCTATAGACTGATCTTTATGCAAAGTTACTCATTATTTTTGCCCTTTGGAAGGTTCCTGTGAACTAATCCCTATGGCTGTATTTGGCCGATGCAGTAGTCGGGGTCTAGAATGTGGGTCACCACACATTTTTCAATTTCCTCTTAGTCCAGTGTTTGTAAGTGTCGTCTATCTAGTCAGGCCTATGACATGGACTTAAAATATGAAAATGCAAATCTAGAATAATTGATGATAATTTTAATAAATGAGACACAATGGCATTTTGGTAATTTTGAAGTAAATATGATATATCATCTGAATGGCATTAGTCACCTGGCATGTTACTCACACACTACACTTAGATCATTATTTTATGCTTGCTTGGGTGTGTTAATGTATGTGGTATGTTTTAAATGGTTTAAATTCACCACTAAGTTATATACTCAGTGTACCCGTGTTGTGGTGCGCAGGTAGCAAGGATAAGCAGGCTAGTCTTGGTGATTGTGCAGTGTAGCAATACAAGTGCTAAAGGGTAATTAAGTTGTTTTATTTTTAGCTGTGGCACTCATGTAAATTCTGTAGGTATGAGTTAGCATGCTTAGGAGCTACTATATTTGTATATAAACTATAGATGTGATGTATATAATAGGTGTTTAGTCTGTTTGAGTTGCTTTTAGTTTTGATAACTATGGGCCTGAGGCCCTATGTGTGTGATTCTGATATGTCTGATGTGTTCTAATGTTGACTGGGGGACTAGAAGGGTCCAGATGGAGGTTGATGGATTGTTGGCTATAGAAATGCTTTTAATAGGTGAAAAAAAAAATTTGGTATGTCACCAGGGTAGCCGTTGTACTGCCCAATTTTTTGTAACCTCTAAAGTGTCTGTAGATGGTTTTTATATGTCTGTCAGACCATGTATGAATATGATTAAAGGTTATATCGGACATCTAAGCAATACTTGATTGAGTTCTAAAATAGCCCATAAGTGTTAAAGAGTTTACCTCTAGAAAAATTCTAAGATGGGTGACCTACCGAGAAGTGCATCGCCTGTCGGGCTTCTTCAGAAATCTAGTAGGTGGTGTCATAGGATCAACTCAACTGCAGCTGAAAAGATTGACATGTTTATTCAGCTTAAACTCAACTATGTAATGTTATGAAAATGATTGTATTATAAGGCTTTTATATCAAACAGTTTGTGTTTTTAATAAACAATTACACTTGTGATTAAGTAATGGTCATAAATAACTATTTGGTTAGTGTAATCTAAATGATTGAAAGTCTTAAAAATTTTCTAAATTTTCAAAACTGATTATTCATTACCTACATCTTTTTTCTAAAAAAAAACTATAAATAAGTATGAATAGAAAAAGTAATTTAGTAGATGTAGATGGATACTTCACTTATCGCATAAAATCTAGCTAGATATGCAATGCTTGTTATTCTTTTGATTTTAAATTTGAGCGACAAATGTAGTAAACCAAAATTTAAAATTGAATAGCTTAGATTATATGGATTTAATCATTTTATTTTTCTCATTTTGGCTAAATAGATGATTATTTTGCTATGAATTTGTACTAGAAATTAAAATTGGTTTGGTTTCAAAGGCTAGGTTTGAATATTTTGAGCTTTAGTTATTAATTTAGCACATGTATTAATTTTAATACTAACATGAACATACAAGTGTGATTCATACATCACAAGCACATCATAAATTGCACATATATTTTTTTTATGTTGAAAAAAGTTGCAAATGGTTGAAAATCTAATCAATTTATAAAATCTACCAAATTCCTATTGGTTCATTCTTTTTAGCATTGTTTTAATTCTACAAAAATTCAATAACTTCAATAGCAAGAGGACATCTAGTCCCATTCTTATTCCAATATTTTAAGTCTGATATTTTTTTCAAGACTGTTTTAAGCTTAAAAATAGATGCTTTAGATTGTCTTTATGAAGAAGTGATAGAGCTGACAATGTCATGGATTCCAATAAACTGAGAAGGCATTTCTCTAGTTTCAATAAAAATGTAGAGCCTAAAAATTATTTCAAGAAAAATGAAAGACAAAAGCGGGTAATTGGCCATCAAAACCCAAAATGAATTAGTAGTAATTGAAATGACACATATCATTATATTATTGCTTTAAAAAATATGTAACTATTGTTTAAAGGACATGTAATATACTTACTTATAATTTGTTGACATAGAGTTAAATTCATACCTAAGAATTAAAGTAGAGGTGACAAAATCAACTTTCAAAAAGCTTAGAGTCCGGTTTTAATATTCGGTATATATTTAGGGGCAAAATCATGAAATAAGCTTATTTAAATTTAATTAAATTTGTCCTAATATCAACATGATTAGTTTCATCACTGGGTCTAATAATGCCTTATCTAATAGCTCCTGCAATTGGATTTTTAACTTTTTTAACTCAATTAGGGCCATTTATATGGAGTTACAGAAACAAGTGTTATACCAAGGTAAACCTTAATACCAAACTCTAGTTCATGTTAAAGAGGTCAACCAGGTATTCATTAGGGAAGTTATTAGGGAATTCAGAGACTATATGAATTTGGCTCAAATCAAGCTCATTCTTTCTCACATCTATCACATAGGCAATATAAACCTCACATCTCTTCCTAACTAGTCATCTAGCCTCTATAGCTGATATCACATTTAAGAAATATGTCCTTTCACCTATTACTGTAATTTCTCTCCATCTCTAACCCTAAAGGTGAGTCTCTTCAATTTATAATCTACCAAGGCTTGATGTTTAAATAACCACTCTATCCCTAAGATCAAAAAAAACTCATGCAAAGGTAATTCTATCAAGTCAATAGGAAATTCATATCCTCAAACTAACAATGGATAGTCCATATACACCTTGTTATTATCACATTTTGCCTTATAGGGTTGCTAACTAAGGTTTTAGTATATAATATATCAACTTCTAACCCCTGATCATGTGTCAGTGTAGTGCATATATAAGAATGTGTAGATCCTAAATCTATAAAAGCAATAACAAATGTATTAAAGATGTAAAATGTACCAGCTATAATGTCTAGAGCATCTGATTCCTCTCGAGCTCTAATCGCATACTGCTTAGCTAGTGCACATGGCTTAGGACAATCAACAATCTCTGATCTAGGCTTTTGACTTCTGCCCTATCTGTCTGCTCACTTTCTTTTTTCCATTTTCCTTTAAATTTAGCTCACTTTCCTTTTTAAAATTATAGTTAATTTGTTAAATGTCTGATATATCCCTAATGATCAATAAATATAAGTTATTATTTCTAAGATTACTAATATGCCCCTTATTAATATATTAATTAAACTATAATAACTAATTTTTGTTTGGGAAAAGATATTGATTCACCCTTAATGTTTGTCTTAGAGCTCTATTTTGCCCCTCAGGTTATTTTTAAGGCAAAAATGCCCCTATAGTTATTAAAATATTACTAAAATACCCTTGTCAATATTAGAGAATAAGGACATTTTGACATAATTTTTAACAAATGTAGGATATTTTTTACATCATTTTCAACAATTATGATGGCATTTTTACTCTCAAAATAATTGAGTGGTAAAATAGAATTTCGAGACAAATATTGAAAGTAAAATAGTACATTTTTTATTTTTCTTAATATGTGAAATAAGAAGTGAGACCATATTTTTAGGGCGAAATGAGTATTTTTCTTTTATTTAGATATTGATATAAGTTAATCATTAAGTATTTAATCACATAAGAAATAATAATGTCAAAAATGCAATCTTATTTTTATTAAATGCTTATGCAAAACATAACCTTTAAATTGTAAAATAATAAAAAAAAAACTAATTATCAAATGTTAATTAGATATTAGTTTATTTATAATATTGTTTAAGCTATATAACAAATTACAAGTTTTTTTATAAATTAATATTTTAATTACAGGAAGATAAAATAATTTTAAATTAATCATAATAAGTGAATAATTAAGCATTTAAAATAATTTTATTAATTTAATAATAAATTAATAATATATTAATATTCATTAAAATTTGTTTTAGTGCTTATTTTATTGGAAAGTGAATTCTAAATTTTGAAATTGCCACTAAAAAATAAAGTGCAGTAAAAAACTGATTATCGATCTTCATTAGATCGATTTGTGTTAGTTAGAATATGAGGAAATATTAGGACTGTATATTTTTATTATAAAAAATAATGCTTGTTTTATGTAAAATTTTATTAATAAATTTATTTAATTTAATGTTCTTTAATTTATTTATTTTAGAAATTTTAATTGTCAAATATTATATTTTATTGTGAATTAAAATTTTATTTTTTAGAATTTTATTATAGTAAGTGATAATATTAAGTGATAATGTTAATATTTTTTATGAAAAAAATGAATTATCCGAAATATTGTATTATATTATACCAAATTTTTTAGAACTAAACTAAACTATCATGAAATTTTAGTAAAATACAATTGAAAATTTTTTCAATACAATTATAAGACTTTACTTTAAAAATATCTGATTTTTCAAAATAATACTGAAAATTTTCTAATACCCAAATTGAACCAAACCATGTATACTCCTAATTTGGAAGGTTTCACTGAGACTAACTATTAGAAAGCCTATAAATTTTTTTACCATAATCCAT
Source organism: Hura crepitans (assembly GCA_948208565.1). Classification (NCBI taxonomy): domain Eukaryota; kingdom Viridiplantae; phylum Streptophyta; class Magnoliopsida; order Malpighiales; family Euphorbiaceae; genus Hura; species Hura crepitans. The sequence goes on from CANXYI010570391.1 coordinate 4,962, forward strand.
TTATAAAATCAACTATTAAATTAATTTAAAAATATTTATACACCTATATTTATCAATTCTCAATTTCAGTTAAAATATCTCATTATATCAGTGGTGCAAGTATTCTTAGACTTGGGATCACTAACTATCTTAAATATGAAGTGACATGTTTTAACTCGAAAGCTTTTACTTCGAATAAGAAGTATACATAATGAAATACTTGGGTATACCAAGACATATTTGAAGATATGGTAGTAATTAACAAAGAATTCACCACCTCAGATTATAGTGAAAAGTTTATCTCACAGTTCTGATAAGTAATCTTTATTCATGAATCTTTGGCAAAAGTAAGACGCCATGTATGAATGAGATTCATAGAGTATTTTTGGAATAAAGGTGAAATTATCATAACAAACATGTCCAAGGCTTAATTAGATATACTTAGTTAAATTTTGAGTTGACACAAGTCCGTATTCAGAATCGAATGGAATAAAAGATGGTGGAAGGAATTTATTGCACCATGAATGGATATGGAAGGATTGAGTCAAACCACTTGATTTTTCAACATTTGAATAATCATGATACATGACTAAATACTTCTCTTGACTTTTACATGAGTGATATATTAATTAAAGAATTAATATTGATTTAATAAGATTGAATCTATAGAATTCTAGTTGAGCTATGACCATATTTCATTATATGCTGCCAAGCTGTCTTGAACCCATAGAGTCGCACACTTAAACAAGTAAAAGAGGATCAATGAGATTGATTGCTCTAATGATATAAGATATTATTGAAAGATGAATTAAGAAGAAGAAATGGGCAAATGGGCATAGACCCACTTGCAAATGAGTGATAGAAACTATGGTTTTTAGAATTGGACCTTATTGAGTCCAAAACTTGATTGTTCTAATATCTAATTCTTTTTATGAACTTTTAAAACGTTAAAATGGCTTTAAATCAGATTTTTTATTAATCCAAAATAGGACCTAATGGAGTCACATAGGATTAATTAATGTGGGGCAAAAGGAGAATGCACATAAAGGCTCCTTAAGGGGCCAGCAGAAAGGGAATATATGCCCAATTCGTGGGCCTATTCTTGGTTATTTTGGATCAGCTTTTAATTGTTAAAACTTCACCAAACTAGATCCAATTAGGGTTATTTAAAGTATAAATACCCATTTATTTCTTTAGCCTCCACACGCATACTTCTGTTACAAAACAACACGCATAGAATAAATTAAAACACTCACTTAATAATTTAAATGCTATTAAATAATCATTTTGTGATAAATTTTAAATCATTCGGGTCCTCTATCTATGCTTATTTTTTAAAAAAAATTAATTTTCTGTTGTGTGTGATATGCTTGAACTTAAAACTACATGAAACAGCGGAGCAAATTTTAGTTTACCTTGTGTTTAATGTTTTTGTTAAATGCTAGTAATTTTGAAAAGCAAGTAAATTACCAAAAATTTATCTAAACTGGGTCGTGTGTGGTTCTAAATGGATTTAATTATGATTGCTAAAAGTTGATCGATGTGGTTTTTTTTTTTTTAATTTGTTTCGGCTTTTGATCAGAAATTGACGAAGCTAAAAGGACAAGAAGTTTATGGTAAGAACCTTAGTTAGAAAGGGGTCAAAATTAATGTAGATATATGGTCTAAATACTGTGTACTTTTTTTCTTTTTTCTAAATCGTAGACTAGAGTGTCCTTTGGCCCATAAGTTTCTTAAAAGTAAAGGTTGGAATAATCTGACTTCTGGCCACTTGCCTCAAGGATAGTAGGAATGACAAGCCCCATCACGCGGACCAAACTTTTTAATATAACAGATTATATTTATTATATTTATTTTTATTTGATATGATTTAAATTATTTTATAATAAGAGTTTGTCCTCTTGCGAGAAAATTAAAGTTCAAACCTCAAATCGAGATCAAATTTATAATTCAAATTCTAATTAAAACTATTAAAAGGTAATTCTTTTTCATTCTATATTTTTTAAATTTAAATTAAAATTACATCGATATCAAATTGGCAGTTATTACCTTTTAAAAAAATTAAATTTTGAATTTTTTATGAATATTATATAAGGTTATGATTCGGTACATGTGTGTAAATTGTGCGAATGCATACGGACCGTTAAATCAAAAACTACACGTTAATTCAACGGTCTATACGCATGCATACAGTGACACACGCGTATCGAAGCACCACTCTATATATAATAACTAATTTAATTTAATAATATAAATAACTATATGCTTTAAATATGACAGAGTAAGTATGAAATAAAGTATTAATATTTTGTTATATATTTTTAAAAAAAGTAAAATTTAGTCTTAATGTTTATACATTTATTTTTTTATTCGTTTATTATATATTTAAATTAAAATAATTTTATAATTAAATATAATTTTTATAAAAAGTACGGTTTGAAATAAAAAAAAAAAAAGGGAATCATGATAAAACTGAAACCGTTTGAAATGATTATCATATAATTTCTGTTTCACTCTAATTTTTTTTAAATCGAAACTGTCAATTTTAGAACTGTAGTCACACCTGTTGTGCAGTATTAATCAATATATTAATTTTATTGATACTAAATTTGTGATTAGCCATTAGCTTTTTTTCTTTAAGAAAAAACTATATATTTAGTTTTGAATAATTTTATATATATTTGTCTTGTGTAATGATGCATCTTTATTTAATTTCATTTACAAATATTTTTGTATTATTAATGCGTTTTATCTTGGCAGTGTTATAGAAATTAACAATATAACGTGAATTAATCAATGTTTTTAAAATTGGATGGGAGGAAAATTTGAATTGCTTCTTAGGTTATGATTGAATCCTTTCAATCATATTCAATCGAATTAGACCGAATTTTTTTAATTTTTTAAAAAATACAATTATTTATAAAAAAATTAATATATAATATAAATAGTACTACATAAGAACTAAAAATATGTCAAAAAAAATTATTTATCATTTAATGTCAATATATAAATAGAACTAAAAATATGTCAAAAAAAACTTATTTATAATTTAATATCAATATATAAATACTAATTTGAAGCAATTTTTCATTAATGATAAATTTTTAATATATAATAATAATAATGTTAAAATAAAAGAGAAATTTAAAAAGAAAGTTGAAAAAAGATATTACGGGACAATTGAACTCATAATCTCAAGCAAATATCAATGCTTTATTACCATTTAGCAAAAACTGAAATTTTAATTAATATCCTCTTTTACATATTAAATTAAATCAGATCAATTGCTGATTTGTAGTTAAACTGGCTAAGTTGACCGATCCGATTTAATTTTAGTAACATTGAAAATAGTAGTAAGTTTGGTTGATTGAATAATCAATATATATATATATATATATATATATATATATATGGCTTGTACTCATGCTTTGCTGACCAAACAAGGGTGGTCAATCCAAGAATCAAGAGGGATTTATTTCCTAATTGAGCCAACCCATTCTTTTTCTATTATAAATTTTCATTAATTTTTAACTTTCGTGAAATAGATTAAAGAGTATACTTATTAAAGAAAGAAAATATTATTTTACTTATAATAACTATATCTTTTTCTTTTAAATTATTTTTAAAATAAAATACCTATAGCTACATGCATTTATTAAAATAATATAAAATAGTAATATTTTATCACTATTTTTAATAATTATAAAAATATTTTTACATTATTATCAATAATCATAGTGATATTTTAGTATAATTTTGAACTATTATAAAAATATTATTACTCTGAAAACAATCTAAATGATAAAATAAAATTACAAAACAAAGTTGGACATTAAAATATTACATTTCCCTTATTAAAAATACTACGAAAATCTATACCAACTCACAACTATTTTAAAAAGTTAAGGATGGTATTCATCTAATTATCAAATTATATAAAATCCTACCCTTCTCATCATTATAGGACAAGATAAATTAATTGATCAAAATATTTATATATAAATTCACAATAAATTCCTACCCTTCTCATGATATTGATATCTTATTCATTATTTAGCTTCATTGAAATTGATTTAAACTGCAATTTTTTTTTTTAATATTCACTACTACTGCAACCAGTCATACAATTTGGACCACATTTCCCTATCCCGACTGCGGTAAATGCCATCATCACGAGCTTCCCAATAGCAAGTATTGTCGCCAAGACAGCAATACTTGCCTTCGATCTTTTCTCTAAAAACTTCCACGAATTGATGCTTGAGGCCCCAATGCATATTACAACTGAACCATGTCTTTGGTCCAATTATATTTATTCCAAATTTGAAATTGAAGTCTCCCCCAATCCACAGTGTATGGTCACCGAGATCATCATCTTTTGATTGGCAGTGGATTTCCAATGGATTTTCATTGCTGCTCAAGCCATTCACGACATGAATTCTGAACTTGAAGCAAAAGTCCCCGACTTTTGATTGCTGGATTATTTGTTTCGGTTGCCATGCCACAACTAAACTATTCAGTGTTGCGAAGAGGAAAACCAAACAGATCACAGTTTTCCGAATTGAAACCATACTTCGAAATTTGTTGCTGGTTTTCACATGTTTGGGTGTATTTATAGTAAAAGTTGTTGAAAACGAGATATGGGCGTAATTTCACGTATCGTTTGTAATAATAAAAAAAATGGATAACATTATCTTGAATTTGCTGCATAATGAATTATTAATAATAAACCGTTAAATATAAAAAATAATTAAATTTTATATATATATGATAGTTTGCGATTAAATCCATTTATATATATTAGATTCAGATAAAAAATTTATTTAAAAATATATAAATAATAAAAAAAATAACGCTGACATATTTTATTTAATTTCTGGCTAATTAAATTGCTAACATTTTTAAATACAATGTATGTCTGAAGATGCTATTTTTTTTTTTTTAATATAGAATCTCTAAAGGTACGTTAGAGGGCTAATATTACTTAATAATTTATCTACGACGGCATCTATCAATGAATTTGTTGAAAAATTAAGATATAAAAAATGTACCTAAAGATATAGAAGAAATACTCATTGTGCATTATCGAATCCACATAAAAAAATCGATTTGGACGGTAGTAATTTAATTTATTAATTTGATTCTTAAAAAAATTTGATTTTTATATAATAAAAATTAAAGGAATAGAATTGATTGAATTTTTAAAATAACATACGCGTGTAAGTGTATATATTTCAAATTTTTCTATTTGATTCTTCTGAAATTTCTATATATTCATATCAATTCTCTAATAGTTTAATTCCATTAGATTTTATAAATTTTACAGCTTAATTTTTAATTTATTTGGTTCAATTTTATTATGAATAGAATGACCAATTTTACAGTGCCTATACTTAGTCATAATATATATATACTACTTATAAAAGTTTATAGAATTTTCATTAAAAAATTTATTTTTATTTAAATTATTAATGTTTATTACTAATTACATTTTATTTCTTATATTACTATAAGTCATACTTTTAAGAACACTGAATGGTAATTCAATAAATAAAAAAATATATTATTAAATCAAAAATTAATTAAAAGATCTTTGAAATTTTTAGAAATGGAATGCTAATCACGTTTAGAAAATTGCATATTCTATATTAAATAATATATTTTATAAGATTTTTTTACTAAATATACTACATGTCTATTTAGATTATGAATTTATTAAATAAAATATTCAAATTTCTATATATACCTATTTAAATCATTAAATTTATTAAAAGAATACATTTCTATTTTATATTGACAATTTTGTATATATAAAAAAAAAGTCAAACATTAAGCTTCTAAAAATATAGCTTAATTAAGTCTCTTGATTGGAGTTTTTATAACACCAACTAATAAAATATTATATCTATATATAGCACTATAAAAAATATATTTTAATAAATATAATAAAATGCTTATTAAAAATGAAAAATCAAATTAGATGGATGAATAATTAAAAAAAATTGGATGCAAATAAATATTTTTATCATAAGTAAAACTCAAAATAAAGTAGTTATAACTTACAAAGATTTTAATAGACATTCATAATTTTCAAATTTATAATTGATTATAATTAACAATTTTAATAAATTAATTATATAAAAAAATGTTAACATGATCATAAAAATAAAAATAAATAAATACCCAATTTAACTAAAAAAATTTTACACCAGTGTATTGTACGTGCATCTCTATTAGTTAACAAAAACAATACCACAAAAAATAACACAAGCAATTTATTTAATTATATTAAAAGTGAAAAATAAAAAGTAGGAATTTAATTTATTTTCTTTTCCAATAACTACTACTAGGGGTGTGCAAAACCGAATCGAACCCGAAAATCGAACCGAATCGATGGTTATTTCGGTTTATTTGGTTTTGAGTTATTCGGTTTATTCGGTTCGATTTTTAAAAAAATTTCAGTTTTTCGGTTTCGGTTTTGATAGTGAAAAACCGAATAAAACCAAACCGACCGAACTATCAAAACGACGTCGTTTTGATAGTTCGGTCAGTTCGGTTTTATTCGGTTTGGACATTTAAAATTACATAATTTTACCCTAAAACGACGTCGTTTTGATATTTTTATGAAAAAAATAAAAAATATAAAAACTTCGGTTATTTCGGTTGGTTCGGTTCGGTGTGTACA
>CANXYI010570448.1:0-12478 GCA_948208565.1 Hura crepitans
TTTTTTTTGAATCTTCATGTTGCTACCATTACTCTGATGTTATTGCCTTTATTGTAGTGGTGACATTGCTCTACATTTATGAACAAGATTTTTGATGCTACTGCTATCCTATATTGAATTTTCAGCCCTTTCCATGTATCACAAATGAAAGCAAAACAGCAACTGTTGTTGTGTCCTCTTCGTTATTATGCTGCTATTGGTTTTGAACAATCTCACACTTGCCCATCTCCCTTGTCATATTACTGTATTGAACCCCACTAGGATTTGCTATTGTCTAGCTCTTTAATCAACTTAGCATTTTTGTTGCTCGAAAGAATGCAGTGATTTTATCTACTCCTTCGATTCATACTCTTAGTTTCACGAAAGGTTAGTTCCATCCCATACCAACCATGATACTTATCCTTATGGTGTTTAGCTTAATTTATTAAGGAATCTAGAATTCCTAAATTTAATCCTTCGATTTTTCTTTGTACCTTTCCTCCTATACCTTAATCCTTCTCAAATTTCACCTTTACACTACTCAAAATAGCGGCATAGCTATCACCAAACCCCTACGCCATGTAAGATTAAATTTAAGTTTCATAATAGAATTTTGTAATTCCTAATCTACTGTAGTTATGGACCTTTCTTAAACTCTAGATAGGAAGATGTATAAGCAACTAATTTCTTTAAATAAAAGAAAATCAAGGTTAGAAATAGACTCTAACTTTGATATGCTTCCTTTTATTTTTATCTATTTCTTTTTCTTTTATTCATATATGCTCCTTTATGCTGTTAGGACATAAGGTAGAAGAGGTAATTTTAAGGCTTGTTCAAGATTTTTCAAAGGAAAACTAAATCTATGCTTACTTATGTAATTTAAGATTCTGCTTTCTCCTTTTAAATACTTATTTGCATTTTTGCATATGTATGATTCAGCATGTATGACAAGTTTGAGGTGTTTGTGTATTATATAAATTTTTACTGGTGTTCATTATCTTAACTAGAATAAAAGTTTGGATTTAAGTTCATATATTATTCATATGATCTCCATTCAAGTTTAACTATTGATAGCTTGCATATGTTTAGCTCTTATTCGTGTGTTTACTAATGTTATTATGTAATTATTAATGCTCAATATACATAATTCCCTTATTATATTTAGATACACCTTAAGATTTTTTTAGTTAAATATGAAACTTTATTGATTAATTATTATTATTATTAATATTATTATTATTGATACAATTATTGGTATTTTTTAACATATTTTATCTTATTATTTATTTTTGCTTACTATTGAAAGTATTGATAATTGAATTCAATTGCTGGTCAATCTCTGCTTAGAAGGCAATCTTTCCTACCTCTACTATTAATGAGCAACTACGATTGCCAAGACTACAGATTTAATTTTTTTTAAGTAGAGCAAGAAGGATGCTGCCTACACTCTTTTAACTAGAGCTAAGTTTTCTAATTTGTTATTGCTTCATTTTTTCTCTTTATACATGCTTATTAATTTTTGTGTTAAGAGTGTTGGTAGATACTAAGATTTATTGCATGGGTTTATGTTTCTTGAGCTGATCTTTTGCTTATTTTTCTGCTATAACCCTTTTAGAAAAGCTTTGATATAATTCTAAGTACTGCCTACTGATAGATGATCACTATGTCTTGATTGTATATATATATTTTTTTATCATGTTCATGATTTGATAGGAACATAAACTACATTTGATCCTAGCTTTCTCATTCTTAATTTTCTTATGATGATGACAATCCCAATGATGCTCTTACTATTTTAATGCAGCCTAATTCATTTTATCAATCAAATGGGTTTTAGGTGGGGTATTTTAATAGTATAACAATGAGAATAAATTTAAATCTGAGGGCATTTTATTATAGATTTTTTTTGTTTCATCAATTTATTTAAAAAAATCTTTAGATCATTTTTGACCAACCTCATGCATTATAAAAATCATGCTGACTGCCATAATGCACTTAAGGATTAGATTTTTTTTTGTGAATTCAAATAAAAATGCAAGCTAACTCCCTTAGATGTGTTAAAATCATAGCTGACTTTAATACATTTAAGAGGAAATCACAGAAATAAAAGAAGGAAATTTACCTCGCTTTGATGATCTTGCTTTTCTTTGTTAATGAATGCTGATTTCTTGATTTTCTTTATCTCTGAGTTACTACCTCTATGACTGCTACTGCTTGTGACTTTCCCTTTTTGTTTGCTTGCTTATTCTTTGCTTTTTTTTTATTTCTATTGCTACTTTCTAATGCCTCAGCTTCTTCTACGTTTTCCTTTTACTCAAATTTTTCTGTTTCTATGTTTTTGAGTTTTTCTTACTATGTTCTCTCTATTTCTTATAGATCTCTCTTTTTTTTTCTTTATTCTACTCTCTACAGATCTCTTTTTTTCTTTTTCATTTCTCTCCCTACAAATCTGCTCCTTTTCTTGTTGAATTTTTTGGGTTTTATAGATTTTTTGTAGTGGCAATTTTGTAATTTTAATGAACAGTAATTTCACTGTTTTATATTATTTATTACAGTTGTAATTTTTTACTATTCTTGGTATTTCTATAGGGGCTAATGGGCTTAGGCTTGCAGTGGGCTGCTGGGCCTACATTGGGCTGTTTTAAACCCAGCAGCCTATTGGCAACATTGTAATTAACTTTATTTTTTTGTAATTAATTTCCTTTAATTATAATTTGTAATTTGTTGTAATTAATTTTAATTTTATTCTAATTTGTAATTATTAGTTATTAATTTGTAATTTTTAATTTGTGAATTATTAATTTATTATTCTTTTTTTCATTTTCTCATAATTAGTCATTTTTCAACCTATGTCAATATTTTATTATTGATTTCTCTCTTTTTTTATTTATTGAATTTAATTAATTTTACTACCATTATAATTATTTATTATAATACATTCTTAATTCCTAATTTGACCATGTTTGTATTATCAAACTCATACAATTATATCATTTTTCATATCATCGTAACAATCAAACCATATAATGGATTTAAATAATATACTAAATATATCTATCAAACATAATACCTATTATCTTTATAATAATGAGTGACACATAATCACTCACCTTTTTTATTAGTTTTTACTTTAAAGCCGGATGAAAATGGGTATCTACAAGTGGTTTAACATGTTTGAATGCATGAGTGTGAGCATATGATATTGGCTAAATGCCACATATGATGTAAATATATATAGTGATGCTCTTGTGATTGCAGAGGGATTGGGCTTAATCTATAAACATGGGTTAATTTTGTAATTAAAATAGTATTTATTTTAAAAGCTTTATATTTCTTCCATGACTTGTATGATATCCATTGATGTTGCAAGTGAGAATGTTGCTTATGATGAGCTTGAGGCTTTTTGTTGTTTTTATGATGATTTAAATGGTCGGGTGGACTGAGTTGGAGTTGTGTTGTGATATATATTATTTTAGAAGTGTTTTTAATATGTTTACTATTTGGGAAAGTGTCTTGGTATAGTTATTATGCTACTAAATTTTTGACACGATAACCCTATTAGTTGCCTTGTAAAGCATGCCAAATGGTTTTTAGAGTTTTTACAACTCCTTAAATCAAAAAATGTTTTAATTAATAAAATTTTTTAATTTTATAAGGTATTATGGATAGTAGAATTAGATATCGATAGCTATTTAGGCTCTCTATTCGGGGCCAGTATATGGGTCGAGTAGAGGGCATTACACTTTAGTGTTATTAGAGCTCTGGTTTAGGTTTTCCTCTAAATCTATAGGTTACACAAGAGCACTATAGAGTTGTAGTATGCTTACATAATAACATTTCACATATGGGGTTCATAATCTATTTCTCTTACCTACAGATAAAGAGATGAGTCATAGTACTACTCGAAGTGAAGAAAAAGAAGTAGAGAGCTATGCTCTTATGACTATTAGACAAGAAGGGGCACAACTCGAGTATGTGACCTCTAATGATGCAGGACATGTTGTATATGGATAATAAAGTTAGCTGGCTTGGCTACAGATGATGTTGGAGTCTGTTAGGTAGGTGACAACAACTGCTGTTTCTATAGTTGCTATAGTTCACATAGTTCCACCTCTAATACCTCAAAAGCAATAGGCTTATCAAAAAATATACATGGAATGATTATTGAAGAATAGGGCTAAGTGCTATAAGGGTGATGAGCTAGATAACTCGAGTAGAATTGAGTATTTGCTAGATCAGATGCTCAAGATCATGCATGAATCAAAATGTCCTCAAGAAGAGTATACAACTTATGTTACTTTTATACTGTCAAAGGAAGCTTTGAAGTGATGAGAAAACATTACAAAGCATAAAATGACTACTAATTTTAATTAGGAGTTCTTTCATCAAGAATTCAAGAAGAAATGAATAACAGAGCATTACCTGAATCAAAAGTACTAGGAGTTTATGGACTTAAGATAGAAGCATAGGACTAAGTTTGAGAAGGAGTTTGCTCGCTTGAGTAGATATGCTAAGGTAGTGTTGGCTACAGAGAAAAATTGCTGCAAAAAGTTTGAGAAAGGGTTGAATTTGGACATTATGCAATAAGTTGCTCCGATACAGATTAGGGATTTTTTAACCTTGATAGTAGCTTATCGTACCACAAAGATGGTACATCAACTGAGATGGAAGAAAGATAGCTTCAAGAAGAGATCTTATGGCTAAGGATAAGGCAATTTTGGTTATACAACTGATAAGAAATAAAAAGGGGGTCAGTCCTAGTAGCAATAGAATAAGAAGTCAGACCGATCTTAGAGAGTAAGATAAGGTTCTAGAGTATGAACTCAGACATCAGGTGCTCCTAGATCTACTGTTGGTAGTGTGTAGACACCAGCTTTTGAGACTTGCCATAAGAGACACCATGGTGTATGTTAGAAGGCTAAACTAGGAGTTTGCTAGGGTTGTAGGTCTATAGAGCATTTTGAGAAGGACTATCTGGTTAGACCCTTAGAGTCATCACATAAGAGAGACACCGGGGGCAAAGTTAGGGCTAGTCAAAAAGACAAGTTAGAGAGTAGATCTCTAGCTAGGCAGTATACCATACAAGGTGAGAGAGGAGGCAAACACTCTAGAGGTTATAGCTGGTATTTTCCATATTTTTTATTTACTTGCTTTAGCATTGATAGACCTAGGGTCCACATATTCATATATCTGCATAACATAGGTTGTAAATCGGGGTTTAGTGTCAGATGACTATGGTTTTGATATGGTTATTAGCAATCATATAGGATAGCATATCATAGTGAATAAAGTATACATAGACTGTCCATTGTCAACACAAGGACATGTTTTCTTAGTGGTTCTCATTGAAGTGCCATTCAATGAGTTTGATCTGATCTTGGGCATTGATTGGTTGTCTAAGTGTTATGCCATAGTGGATTGCAAGAGGAAGAGAATCAGGTTACAAGCTACTGAGGGGTCAGAACTGACATTGATTTGTGAGAGATCAGATTACATAGCTAATATAGTATCATTAGTTGTGGCTAGTAGAATGATGCAAAAGGGTTATCAAGCCTACATTGCATATGTGGTAGACACTAAAAAGGAAGTATCAGAAGTAAGTTAGATTTCTATTATGGTTGAGTTTGAGGATGTTTTCCTGAATGAACTACCCAATTTACCACCCGAATAAGAGTTAGAATTTGGAATTGAGGTGATGCCAAGCACAACACCAATTTCTATAGCTCTGTACAGGATAGCTCATATAAAGTTGAAGGAGTTAAAGATATAGTTACAAGAGCTTCTTGATAAAGGTTTCATTAGACTAAGTATTTCACCATGAGGAGTATCGGTTCTATTTGTTAAGAAAAAGGATAGTTCTTTGAGGCTTTGTATGGATTATAAGTAGTTGAACAAAGTCACCATTAAGAACAAGTATCCCTTACCACAAGTTAATGAACTTTCTAATTAACTTAGAGGGTCAAGTGCCTTTTCTAAGATTGATCTTAGATCTAGGTATTATCAGCTGAGAGTGAAAGATGTGGACATATACAAGACAACTTTCAAAAATAGATATGGTCACTATGAGTTCCTAATGATGCCTTTTGGGTTAACTAATGCATCATTGACATTCATGGATCTCATAAATTGGATTTTTAGGCTATTTCTAGATCAGTTTGTAGTAGTCTTTATTGATGACATCTTTGTGTATTCTAAAGACCAATAAGAGCATGAGAAGCATCTATGAACAATTTTATAGATCTTAAGGGATGAGAAATTCTATGCTAAGCTCAACAAGTGTGCGTTCTTGCTAAAGAAAGTGTCATTTTTAGGGTATATAGCATCGGTAAAAGGCATAAAGGTTGATCCTAACAAGATTCAAGCTATAATGGAATGGATACCACCTAGGAATACAATTGAGATAAGGAGTTTCTTAGGTTTGGCTAGATATTATAAAAGGTTTGTCAAGGGATTTTCCTTAATAGCATCCCTTATGACACATCTTCTGAGGATGGATATGAAGTTTGAGTGGGATAGCAAATTTCAAGAGTGTTTTAATAAGCTCAAGAGTATGTTGACTAGTGTCAGGAAAAGTGTCACCATATACAGTAATGCCTCACTGAATGGGTTAGGATGTGTACTTATGTAAGATGGAAAAGTTGTTACTTATACTTCACAGTAATTAAAACTTCATGAGAAAACCTACTCAACATATGACATAGAGCTTATAGCTATTGTGTTTGCTTTAAAGATATGGAGGCATTATCTTTATGGGGAAAAGTGCTATTTCTTCACCAACCATAAGAGTCTAAAGTATATGCCGACACAGAAAGAGTTAAACTTGAGGCAAAGTAGATGGATATGGTTGATCAAGGATTATGATTGCCTTATTGACTACCATCTTAGGAAAGCTAATTTAGTTGTAGATGCCTTGAGTAGGAAGTTTATGTCAGCTTTGAAGGTGATGCAAGTTAGTTTGAAGCTGTAAGATGACGGTGGGTTGTTAGCTGAGCTACAACTCAAGCTAAGTTTGATGCAAGTTGAGAAGGATTTGCAAAAGGATGATTATAGGCTTCAGAGTATCATGAGTATGATCCAAGAGGGGAAGTCTACTAAGTTTGTGATCAAGGAGGATAGTTATTTGTATTATCATAAACGCCTTTGTTTACCAAATAGTGAAGATGAAAGATAGCAGATTCTACAAGAAGTGCACAATGCATCGTATGCTATACATCCTGGCAGTAATAAGATATGTAAAGACTTAAAGATGATCTATTAGTGGCCAAGCATAAAGAGAGATATAGTTAATTATATGACTAGATACCTCACTTGTTAGCAAGTAAAGGTTGAGCATTAAGTTCCTTCTGGTTTGCTACATCCTATAGCAATCCTAGAATGGAAGTGGGATCAAGTCTATGGATTTTGTGATTAGACTACTGATAACCAAGAACAAGCATAATTCTATGTGGGTGGTGGTCAACAGATTAACCAAGTTAGCTCACTTCATTCCAGTAAGAAAGGATTATTCCTTAGAGAAGTTGGTTAAACTATATATTGATAAGATAGTTAAGTTTCATAAAGTGCCATCTAGACACAGATCCCAGTTTTACATTAAGATTTTTTAGGAAACTCCAAAATTCTTTGGGAACTAGGCTTAGTTTTAGCACGGCTCTTCATCCTCAGATGGATGGGCAATTAGAGAGGCTTATTTAGGTGTTTAAGGATATACTTCAAGCATGAGCCATAGAGCTTAAAGGCAATTGGGATAAGTATATCTCTTTGGCAGAGTTCACTTACAATAATAATTATCAGGCAAGCCTTGGTATGGCTCCTTATAAAGCATTATATGGGAGATGATGCAAGACTCCTTTATGCTAAAGAGAGTTGAGTGAGCACAAGCTTATAAGACTGGATTTAGTTAAGGATGCTGAAGAGAAGGTAAAGATTATCAAAGAAAGTCTAACGGTTGTTTTAGATAGACAAAATTCTATATGGATATGAAGAGAAGAGACATTAAGTATGAAGTTGGTGATAAGGTCTTTCACAAGGTATCTCTATATAAAAAGATGCTAAGATTCGATAAGAAAGGAAAGTTATGTTTGAGGTTCATTAGACCATATGAGATCATAAAATGTGTGGGTCCATTGGCCTATAGACTGGCTTTACCTATAGAGTTATAGCAGATTCATGATGTGTTTCATGTCTCAATGCTGAGAAGGTACATATCAGACCCTTCACATGTGTTGATAGCTAAAAAAGTGGAGATGCGACTAGACTTGTCATATGAGGAAGAACTTGTAAATATGTTAGCCAGAAAAGTTAAAGAGTTATGGAAGAAGATAGTACTATTAGTAAAGGTTCTGTGTGACATAAGAAAAGCAACATAAGAGTGCAAAGCTCAAATGAGAGAGCAGTATCCACATCTTTTTGAACTAAGTATGTTGAGGATGACATCTCTTTTAAGAAGGGAAGAAATGTAACGACTTGAAAATCCTACTCTTATGAATAGTACATTTCTAGGGTGAATAGTATTTCTCAAAACCCAGGTCACAATAAGTGTGCCAAAAGGGAGAATTAATTATGAGAGAATTTTGGGCAATGTTTGAAGCTAATTCGAAGTCATTTGGATGGTTAAAAACAATAAATAAGATTTTATGTTAGTGTCATGTGAATAGTGCCTTAGGCATAGCTAACCATAAAATAATACAAAAGTTGTTCAAAATAATCTAAAAATATTACAACTTGATACTTAAATATTCCAAATAGACCATTGGCTTTGGAATCAAAATTTTTAGATATCAGGAAGTATTTTTACTGAGTTTTTGGCTAAGGAAAAATATTGATTTTTCTTGTTTTCTTTGTCTTTCAAGCTCGATTCTTTAAGTGTCTATAAGATTCATATTTACCTAATTTTGAAACCTATTTTAAGAAATTTTGATCATTCTAGAGGGGAGTAAAAAATTATGGAAACAAAATAAAATAATTTTTAAAATAAACTATAAATACCCCAATTCTTTTCCTTTCACCTATTCCTTCATTTTCCCTCTATCTTTTCCCTTAAAGTGCTGACACCTCTCCCTCTCCCTTTTCTTCTCTTTTTTCTTCTTTCTCCTCTACACCCACTCTATAAAATGTGTTTTGAGAGATAGAATGTCCTAAAACAAAATCGTAGACACCAAGATTGCCTCGTTTGGTGAAAAATCTCAAGAGGAATCTAGATTTCCTTCTTAAGGTGAATAGTGACCAAGTCATAATAAGGTAATTTCCTTTCCATTTGGATATTTTTCCTAGGTCCCTTGGGTGTCCAAAAAGCCATTTTTAAAGTCATTATAATTTTTACTTAATTATTTGATTTTATACTAATTTTCTAAAATTGAGCTCATTTGAATTTGTAGGCGAGAATTTGAATTGAGGTTTTTGAGGCAAGGAGAAGCCTTAGGATATGTATAAGCATACCCGATGACTATTTTTGGTATATGTAATCACTTTAAAATGAATAATAATGCATGGAAACTCATTATGTGCATTTATAGCATATAGATGCATTAATGGCTAATAGGAGTTAAATGCATGAGATAGTTTAATATTGTTGAATGGTGATGTTAGATGACATAAGTGTGTATTATGTATGATGAATGTATGCCACGAGGGGGCCAAATACCTCATTTAGGCTAGGTACATGAATTATGTGCTAGTTTTTCTTAAAATGAATATATATGTAATGTATGGGAAAAATGGTGTAAATGCCATTGTGTATGCTTACATGTGATAAAACGAACATGTGTGTGCATATAGAAATGGCCGAATGCTTCATATGTGAAAATGACATGTTTTAGACGCATTTGTGGCATAAAAATAAATGTATGAGTAATGTATATAGAAAATGGCATAAATGCAATTATGAGTGGTTTAACATGTTTAAATGTATAAGTGTAGACATATATGATAGTGGCTAAATGCCATATATGACATAAATATAGATAGTGATGCTCTTGTGATTCTAGAGGGATTGGGCTTAATTTATAAACATAGGTCAATTTTGTAACTTAAACTATATTTATTTCAAAAACTTTATATTTATTCTATAACTTGTATGATATCTCTTGATGTTGCATGTGAGAATGTTGCTTATGATGAGCTTGAGGCTCTATATCATTTTTATGATGATTGGACGGTCAGAAAGACCTAGTTGGAGTTTTGATGTGATGTATATTATTTTACAAGTGTTTTCAACAAGTTTACTATTTGGGAAAGTGTTCTAGTACAACTGTTAAGCTACTAAATTTTTTATATAAAGACCCCATTAGTTGCCTCGTAAAGAATGCCAAATGATTTTTAGTATTTTTACCACTCCTTAAGTTAAGAAATGTTTTAATTCATAAAAGTTTTTAATTTAGTAAGGTCTTATGGATAGCAGAATCTAATATCTATAATAGTGTGCGCTCTTTATTTGGGGCCTGTGTATAGGTCAGGTAGACGACATGACACAAACTTTACACAATTTATATGGAATCAAATCTCTATAACTTCTAGAGCACACTCTGAGTGACAAAATCTAAAATTATTGTCTTAAATGGGAGGAATAAAGATGGAGTCAATAGTGCTCTTTTTGTGTGCATGTGTGATATTCTTGGTTTTTATTTTTATTTTAGATAACCTTAGTTATTCGAAGAAAAACAATGTTTTTAGATTTGAATTTAGAGCTCTATAGAATTTTATTTGAATTTTCTAAGTTCTAAGATTCATATGTAGGTTTAAGGAGAAATACTAAATAACCAAGGAATCCAAAGGAATAGAAGGGTGGAAAAGGGTGTTTTCACACCCTAGGTACATGAATTTAATGTAATAGATGCAAGCCATGATGTGTATCTATGTATGTATATGTGCATGTACATGTGTATGAAAGTGTGACTTTGTGCATGTGTGTGCATGTTAATGTTAAATAATCATGTTGTTACATATGTATAATGATAATAAAATGATATGCATGCCATTTAAGTGATAAAAGCATGTGTATATGTGTGGAAGGTATGTGGCCAAATGTATGTCATGGCATATGCATATGCATATGGTGTATGATGATTATGTGATATGGTAGAAAATGTGATCAATAATGTGTATATCATGAAGTGTGAGAAAATAAATGAATGATAATAGGTAAAAGCAAGGTGTGATAATTTCAGGTAAAATGTGGAATTGATTTAATTATGGAAAGTGTGCAATATGGAAAAGGTTAATGGCATATTTTGGTATGTAAAGTAATATGTAAATTGGCAACTTAATGTACTTGTATACAATGAAAGAATCATGTTAATCATGAGAACATTTCATAGTGGATGAAAGTGGAATATGGTGATAATAGTATGATGTGATTGAGGATAGAATTATGCTGAGTGAGACATAAGAAAATGGCTAAATGAATAGTGTATTTCTCATACAAGAACTCATAACTATGTAATGTAATAAGCATAAGAAACTGACCTAAAACTATGTGATGTGAATATAAGTGTTAAGTTGATAAAAATGACTTATAACTTAATGATAAATAATAAATTGTGTTAGCCCATTAGTTAGACACCTATTAAATAGATTACTAGTCAACTAGGGAGTTAGAAACTACTAAGGGTATTAGCCTCTTAGGATATTGGTTATGTTATGGTGTAAGCTATTGGCTTCTTGGGCCATTGCTTATGTGATTGTGTAAGTAGGTGTAGCCATTGAGATCCTAATGTAGGCCACTACACTAGGCAGATGTAGCTGTCGAGGTCCTAATATTGGGCCTTCACACTAGGTACATATAGTTATTAAGGTCCTAATATGAGCCACTACACTAGGTAGGTGTAGTTGTTAAGGTCCTAATATAGGCCGCTGCACTAGGTGGGTGCAGCTACCGAGGTCTTGATATGGGCCATTACATTAGGTGGGTGTAGCCACTGAGGTCCAAGATAGGGCCACTGCACTTGGTAGGTGTAGCTACCAAGGTTCAAAATGTGGTTTAGTATATAGCCTAGATTCCCCTTTTATCTAGTGCCTTTAAGTGTCATCTTTCTAGTATGAGCTTAAATATAGAAATAAATATAATGGATAATAGAAAAAATGAAATTATGTCCATTAAAATGGATAATAGTCGTTTGATGAAAACTGGGAAAAATTAATGAATTGACATATGACTAGTAATTAAATAAGGAGACAGTTAATTAAATTAATATTATCTTAATGAATTAACTCTGTGTGTGGCATAATGAAGTCATAATATGTATGATGCATGGATGTATGCATGACATGCACTTATTACATTAAATTCACCATTGCGTTTTATACTCAGCATATCGGTGTTCTGTTGCACATGTTGTAGATAGTGTAGCAACTTAGCCTTAACATTTTGTAGTGTAGTTAATCAACTTTAGATGGTTAGAACTGGCACTTATTTGTATAGATGGGAATGGACCCATATGATGTAAATGATATACATATGTCTTGAGTCTTTTATGGTTGGTGGACTAGAGTAAATATATGCCTG
>CANXYI010570456.1:0-11831 GCA_948208565.1 Hura crepitans
TCAAACTCACCTTACACACACTATTCTAGATTGCTCTAAACCAATCCTTTTGTTCAATTTTTATCTCTAAAACCACCTCTCCTTTTGGCCTGATTCTTGTTCCTTATGGTGCCTAATATCTAGAGGAATTTTTAGAGACTAGAATCATCCCATTTGGTTGCTGGAGGAGAAAGTTATAGAGGTTCTTCTCTAATCGTGGCATTAGGATTTCTAGACAGAAGTGAGGAAGAGATCTCTTTTGTGTGAATGGAAAAATCCACTTGTCTTATGCCTCTTGCCACTTAGCATGAAGTGGGGCCCATCTTGACATGTCAAAGGTTGTCCTAGTAGTTCTCAAACCATTGCGATTTTTTTAGCAAACTTTAAAAATTCATAGAAATTCACTCGAACCTCTAAAAATTACACCATTTATTTTTAAATCCCTATTTTAATCCCCTCTACCTACTTGTAAATTTTTGTGGCCAAATTCCACAGATAAGGTAGCTTTCAGACTACCTCAATTTGCGTGCCAACCTTGAAAATTACGAGAATTTGAAAACAACATTCAATTTCAAAAATTCTTTCACCATTGGACTCAGTGTAATTTTTTAGCTTCATGGTCCACTATTTTTGGGTCCATCTGGGCATATCCCGAGTCAGTCCTGACCTAAAAAAATTTTATAAGCCCGATGGGTAGCTTTCAGTCTAAAATGAATTATTGGTTCTGTTAATTTTTTTATTTTGCCTTTTTCATTATTTTACAGCCCTTCAAAGTTTCATGATTCGTGTCACTGCCTCGATCCACTTACAAGTGACCCGGCACCCCTAGTGCATGTCTCGGACCCTATGGCACTATTCACAAAGGCATAGAACACGGGCATTACAATACTCCTGCTCTTATCCATAACAATCTTTGGTTTATGCAGTCATTTTAAAATCCACTAAATTATGAATTTAGGCCATTTCCAATAATAATATTCTAGTTATTTTATTGATCACGTCAGTACATGCTTACATGCAAATTTACCAAAATACCTTATTTCATCTGCGTTGGTCACCATCTCCCATTTCCATTCTAGTATTGTTATAGGATGCAATAATCCAGAAGGAACCTAGAGTCTAGATTTCACCTACTGCTATGTTAAAGACCTTGCAACATCTTCTGCCACATCTCTTTTCATACGAGGCCACTAATAATGAGACTTCAAGTCTGAATACATCTTTATGCTCCCATGATGCATAAAATAAGGAGCTTCATATGCCTCCTTTAGTATTTGTAACCCCAAGTCAGTTGTACTAGCTACACATAACTTATTCTGATAATAAATATATCTATCTTCTATCAATTCAAACCTTGTGGCCTTCCCTTCTTTGACTTTACTAGCCATTTGGACCAACTGTTCATATTTTCATATGAGTCTTTTTCATATGCTCTTAAAAATTAGTTTTCACCTATAACTGAGCTAGAATAACATGTTCTAAAGTATACTATAGTCTGGCATTCATGGCTTTCAAGATTACTATGAATCTCCTACTCGAAGCATCTGCCACCACTTTTATTTTCCTTTAGTGGTAACAAATTAGAGAGTCATAATCTTTTATGAAATTTAACCACCTTCTCTACCTCAAATTCAATTTCTTTTGAGTGAGGAGGTACTTTAGACTTTTATAATCTATATAAATGTAACATCTTTCACTATACAAGTAATGCCTCTATATTTTCAAAGCAAGAAAAAATAGCAGCTAGCTCTAAGTCATAAGTAGGATATTTCCTCTCAAGTGGCTTCACCTGACTTGAAGAATAGGCTAATACTTTTCCATCCTGCATTAACACACATCCTAAGCCATTCAATGAAGCATCACTATACATGGTTAAATCCTTACCCTGTTTAGGTTAAATCAAGATAAGAGCTTCTGTCAATATCTTTTTTAATTTCTCAAAACTTTCTTGATGCTTATCATCCCATTCAAATCTCACATTCTTCCTAATCAGTCTTGTCAAAGGAGTAACAATAATGGAGAACCCTTTCACACATCTCCTATAATACCTTAATAATCCCAAAAAAAACTTCTTATTTCAATCACAGCCCTCAGCGGTTCCCATTCTAACCCTACCTTCACTTTATTATGGCCAACTTTGATCCCTTCTACTGAACTATATATCTTAGAAATATAGTTTCACTTAGCCAAAACTCACTTTTACTGAGCTTGGCATATAGTTGTTTCTCCTTTAGAGTTTATAACACAACCCTGAGATATTCATGTACTTCTTTGTTTCTATAATACACTAGAATATCATTTATGAATACCACCACAAGCTAGTCTAGATATGGTTGAAAAACCTATTTATTAGGACCATAAAATTGTTGGTGCATTAGTGAGCCAAAATTGCATCACCAAGAATTCATAATATCCATACTAGGTTCTAAAAGTAATTTTATGAATATTGGCCTCTTTGATTCTCAACTAGTGATACCCAAAATCTCAAATCAATCTTTGAGAATGTACCTGCACCTCTCAATTGATCAAAAAGATCATTTATTCTGAGCAATGGGTATTTAATTTTCATTGTCATCCTGTTTAGTTGCCTATAATCAATACTCAATTAGATTAACCATCTTTCTTCCTTACAACAACACAAGTGCTCTCTAAAAAGACATGCTAGGTTTAATAAAACCCTTGTCTAATAAGTCATGTAGCTGTACTTTCAATTCTTTTAATGCAGTAAGTGCCATTCAATAAGGAGCAATGGATATTGGAGTTTTACTAGGATATACCTAAATTTCAATGTCAAGTTCTCTATGAGATGGTAAACCTAGCAACTCATTAGGAAATACATTAGAAAATTTAGAAAAAATAGGGATATGTTCAAGATTAGAGCTAGGAGTATTCATATCAATGACATAAGCTAGATAAGCTTCACATCATTTTTGAAGAAGTTCTCATGTTGTAACAGTAGAGATAAGATTATTCAAAAACTTCTCTCACCATCCACTATCACTCTCTATCCCTCTATAGTTTGGAGGGTTAATTTCTTATGTCTACAGCCAATTATGGCTTGATGCTCAATCAACCAATCTAATCCTAGTATCACATCAAACTCATTGAAAGGTAGGCTAATCAAATTAGCAAAAAAAATTGATGTTCATGCATTACTAGAGGAAACTCTCCTCTTTTAGCCAATCCACACTACCCCTGATGTATCTTCTCACAAGTATTACATGCTGGGGGTCCATTTTTGTCACCTACTATGCCAGGAGCACTATCAGCTCATGAGGCAATCAAGGTCTACCTATAGAAGCTTATCCAGAACTTTGGGATTGTGCCTATCTCTACCCCTGATACCCTGACTAATACTAATGTCTAGGCTGAGACTAAGACTGTCCTGTTCTTCTTTTCTTATAACCCACTGACCCAACACTGGACTATCCCATAGTGAATTGCATCATCCTCTAGAAGAAGTCCCCTTTCTTTTACATCATTTCTTTTATGTCATATGTAGCTACCACCTGCACTATAAAATCTTTCCCTCTATGATTTGCTATCTGTATTCTCAATTTTACATTCAGCCTTGTTAAAAATCTCTTACATCTCTCTTCTTCATTAGGAATAAATTCTTTAGTATACTTCAGCAATCTAGTAAAATCTTTCTCAAATTCTTACATGTCCTTCTTTTTTACTTTAATTCAAGGAATTCATGTGTCCTTTTACCCTTATAGGATTCATGTATGTATTTTTTCCTGATCAATTATAAGCTTATTCCTAAAGAAGATAAATGACACATTAATAATATCTTCTTCCATACATTTTAGCTGCTTTAAAATTATGAATGTTCTATCTAGCTAGTACTTAGCTCTAGTAGTATTATCCTCCTTCATCATTAGGAAGTCAACAACTTCTATATTTTAGCCTCTCCAAAAAAAATTTTCTATGAAGGAGCTCATGATGTAGGTAGAGATGGATTAGTAGTAGTGGTAGTATGTCTAAGCAAATTAACTTCCTACTGTACCAAAGCAGGAGATACTTCTACCCACTATTGGCTAGGCACTTCTAGCTATGGCCACTATACAACATCACTAGGTTTAGGTACTGATGCATTGCTTGCCCTCTACATAGGTATGGGTGCAAAACTAGCCACTTCCTCAGCCCCTCTTTTGGGTACTTGATCAGCCATGTCTTTATTGCAAAAGATTGACCTATCAATCTCATGCAGTGTGATAGCTTAAAAGAATATAACCTTCATAGTTGCACATATGTACTCTACCTAGGAACATTTATCGTATGCTCTAATACCACCAAATGTGACATCTCCTACTAGATTCCTGAAAAAACCCAGCAAGGGTTCACATCTCATTAGGTTAACCATCCTAAAATTATCCTTTCAGTTTATTCGTTTAACTTTTATCAAATTCTTATTTCTATATTTTCCCAGGATCAACTTAAGGTCATATTAGTCTAATCATACCACAAATTAACATTTACAAACTTCTCAAATTTTTACTCAACTCCGACAACATAACAGTTGTCCGGGTGAGTAACCAAAATTTCTAACACCTATAAAACACTTCAATAACAATATATATCCCATCTCCTAGACCCTTCTGGTCCCCTAGATATACACCTAACATCATCTATCTATCAATCATCAACACAGGCCTTAGGCCATAATCAGGTAATCAAAAATTAGAGCCATAGGTTCATATACCATAATCAGTAACAAACAAAACCACACATTCACACAATCTGATAATTACTTATTACAAAGCACAAACCACACTATACAAATACCCTTTTATATGGTACCCACTCCCCACCTATGTACATGAGTGCAAAACTTTATATTATACATATAGCAACCTTACCAAGCTATTTTCTGAACCTTTACTCCACACACTCTGAGGTTGTTTACAAGTTTTGATTACATGCGTAACAAAATTAGTATAATGATTATATAATACTCAGTGGTGAACTCAAGCATTTAAAACATGACACTTAGATTATTATGCATATATTTAGTGATAAAGTCATTTTATTCAGGTTAATATGCTAATAATAAAAATACATTTATCCAAATGACCATATTACACTAGTATACCATTATTAATTATTCATTCAGATAATATCTTAAAATTCTGCATCTTATTAATTTTTCCATTTCTAGTGATAATATTACTTAATTCAAGTTATTAAACCAATAATCAAATATTTTTGTCCAATGACAAAAATACACCTACTGTTGTTCATAACAATCTATGGTTTTTGTAGTCATTTAAAATCCATTAAATTATGAATTTAGGCTATTTCAAATAATAATATTGAAGTCATTTAGTTGATCAGGTCAGTATATGTTTACATGTAAAATTAGCAAAATACCCTCTTTCATCTACATTAGTTATTTATTCTGCTAAAGGTTGTGAATTTAATAATATTTTCTATAATTAGTGTTTTAGGTTATTTATTTCATTAAATTAACAAGCTTGACTAGATAGATGACACTTTAAAACATTGGACCTAAAGGGAACTAAAATAGTGTAGTGATCCACATTCTGGACCCCAACCACTGCATCGACCTAATCAAATCATAGCACTGAAAGTGCAAATAACATGATTTGGTCTATATAACTGACTAGTACAGTGGCCCTCAAGGACCTTGGCCACTATACCAGCCCTATTTAAAGATAAATGATGTCATAACTGGGTCTACTTAGTAAACTGGTCAATCTAATAGACTAGTGTAGTGACCCTTTAGGACCTATGTCGCTGCACTGACAAAATGAGGTGAATGGCTTTAAGTGTACAAAGGCACATGAGTGTTTGTCTAATATACTAGTACAGTGACTCAAAATGGACCTTAGCCACTTTACCAGCCCTACTTGAGAATCAGATAATGTAGCACCTACTAAATCCCTAAGTTAATTGGTCAACCCATCCAGTAGATGTCTAACTAATAGGCCATTAACTTTAATTTATGTTTATTTCCTTACTAATTAACTTCTTATAATATTCTTAAGTTAAAAACACACAAGTATTATTTTAATAGAATAGTTAAATTTTAACCCAGTCCGGTATTGCCATAATTATGTTGTACTAGGTAAATTCCTAAAATTATTTTTATGTTCTCTAGGTACCAATATTTAAGGTATATTATGCTTCATTTTATTACATAATTATTTCTTAGGTAATTGCCATCTACTGTCTAGTGGTATTTTTGGTTTAGGTAATGGTCAAATTAGACAGTTATAAGTCATTTCATTACTTTCTTATAGCCAATTCTAGGTCCATTTCTCATCATTTTTCTATGCAGTTTTCACCATTAATCTCATCTTATTTATAGGCCTAAAGCCATCCATTAACTAGGCCATTTAAAAGGCAAAAATGTAGGCATTGTTACCATTATACTCAGTCACAAATTATAGCCCTTAAAGGCATATTTTTAGGTACATTACAAGCCACTTTTCAAGTCATTTTCTAGTCAAGTTCAAGTTTCATTTATTAAGACCTTTCTTGCCTTTTTAAACTACATGTCAAACATTTATTTTATCTTATATATTTACCCAAATTATACCTAGTAAATTATAGCACAAAAAGGTTTATTTACTCAAGCTTTATTAGACATACTCATAGCCCTTCTAGGCATAATTTGGGTACATTACAAAGTAACATTTCATGTTCAATTTAAGCCTTCTTTTAGGCCATTTTATTCAAGTTCATGTCCATGTATTATCCATTCATCAAAGTTCATTATCATACCACTTAAAAGGAAGTTTAAGCATAATACATGTCTAGGCCAAAATTCATTCCCATTCATTCACACATTAGTTAAGCCAATTATATGCCAAAGCATTAGATACATAGTATAGGCCTAATTGCACAACATTCAAACTTGATCATATACATATATCCATGTATCCTCACTTAATCAATATTCAAACTATCTCAAGATGACACATATACACATAGAAGCTTCAAAAGACTTAACCATCATTTTAATCAATTTGATCAAGCCTTGAACACACACTTAATACATGCCAATGCTCTCAGGTACTCAGGCCCTTTTATGCTTACCATACAATTTCCAAGCCATACACATACAATTCCATTATATCTCAATACTAATAACATTGCAATTGCCTCTAACACCATAAACATGCCATCATATACCCTAAACCACTCTACCATACCCTAAATTCTTGTACAACATATATGGTTCAAATATTCAAGCTATTGCACCACATTATTCACCACACAAACATGTAAACTAGTCCCAAAATCAATTTAAACTTATACACACCATTTAGCTCCCTAAATGTCTCGGCCAGCTAGGAGTTTAGCACTACAACTAAACATTTTTCACTCAAATCACCTAACTAGCACTTATTTTGATTAAATCACTTAGGGGTTCATTCAAGCTCATTTAGCCAACCATTCAATGCCCTAATAGCCTCATCAAAAGCCCTTTTCTAGCCAAAATTTCAAGGTAACATGAGGCAAATGGCCAAGTTCACTTACCTTAGCAATAACAAGCACTATAATCCTTTAAACCTCAATTCTAGACCCAAAAAGCTTTCTCCTCCCTTCTTCAAGCCACTTTATTCCTTAATTTCCCTTAAAAATCATTCAAACACATGCCATTAGACCTTAAGCTTTCCAAACAACCATTTATAGCAAAGAACTACTAAGAAAACTCAAGAAAAGCTATAAACGCTTACCATGTACACTTGCTGGACTACTTCTAACCATGGAACCTTTCAAGAATTTTAATTAATTCATGAGAAGTCCTTTTACTATAATTCTTCCTCTTTTATGTCCCTAATACATAAGAAGGATTTTTAGTAGTGCTAGGTTTTTGAAATAAATTGAGGAAAAAGATGAAAATAGCTATAATTCTGTTAAGTGGCATTAGTTCAAGCATTTAAGGGAAGAAATTTTTTTCTTCATTGTGAGTAGACTTAGACACTTGTCAAGGCAATTTGATAAATGCATGGCCCTTAGGCTAGCTAGCTTGGCACTGATGGGTCCCACAACCTCCTGAACCTTCTTAAAATGGCTCGATTTTTTATAGACCTTTGGGAACTATTTAAAAATCATAAGGACCTTAAAAAATTGCATCGATTATTTTTAAATTCCTATTTTAACCCTAATTACATACTCATAAATTTTTACAACAAAATTCCATCGTTAGACCAGTTTTCAGATTGCCTCGATTTGCTTACCAATCTCAAAAATTGCAAGAATTTGCAAACAACCTCAAAATTCAAAAATTCTTTTGCCAATGGACTCAGTGGAATTTTTGAGCTTCAAAGTTTGATATTTTTTATTCTGTCTGGGCATATCCCTAGTTATTGCTAGCTCGACTCAATTTTATTGCATAGATCTATAGCTTACAACCCGAAATGAATTATTAGTTCAGCTAAATTTTTAAATTTTACCTTTGTCATCAATTTAAAGGCCCTTAAAGTTTCATGACAAGTGCCTCTGCCTTGTTTCTCGTGTAAATGACCTAGCACCCCAAGCACACTTTTCGAACCCAGTGGCATTGTTCTCGGATCCTCGATGCATAGGTGTTACATTTTGTGTCTATTCGTTACCATGATTGTCCTTCTACTTCTTTCCCTCAGGTGTAGTACTACCATATCTAGCAGCAAAAGATAGCTTTCTTTGAAAGAACTCTCTTTTTTCATTCATCATTTCCTCTATAGCATATGCTGTAGATACTAGCATAGAGAAATCTCTAATTTTCAGGTTAGAAATTTGCATTCTCAAGTCCACATCCAAGCCCTTCTCGAACTTTCTACACCTAGCTTCTTTTGTTGATAGATATTATTCTACATATCTACTCAGTCTTGAGAAGCCTTTCCCATACTCAAAAATAGTCCTTCTATTCTGCATGAGATTTATGAACTCCTGTTTCTTCTTATCCAGGTATGTCTTTGGGATATACCTCTTATAGAACTCATGGAGAAAGAAGTCCTATGGCATTTCTTTAGCTGCTTTTATTTTCCTTATTTTCTCCCACCAGTAATGTGCATTAGCCTACAACAAGTAAGCAACACACTTCAGATTCTCTGCTGGTGTACACTTTAGTTGTTCCAGTATTCTAACTATTTTCTCCAACCATAACTCTACCTTACCAACATCATCCTCTGTAGTGCCCTCAAATACTATGGCCCCCATTTTCTTTAATCTCTCTAAATATGTTTTCTGGAGAGCCACAAATGGTGGAGAGCAAGTGGTGGAGGTGGCTGAGCAATTATTGCTATTGTCTATCTTAATATATCAACTATGTACTGAACCTACATCGGTAGAACCTATCCTTATAATGGCTGAGCAGCATCACTCAGTGTAGGTGTATTGGCACTAGCTTCTACCCCTTGGACTGTTGTAAGAGCAAAGCTCGCTGCCTCCTCCCCCTATTCCGGTGGAGTTGGTTCACTCATTATATATCTATAAAAGAAAACATTATAAGCCTCATAAACATTAGCTAACATGGGCTACTGACTCTTTAGACATGTGTACTCATGCATAACCTACTTAGGAATGCCTAAACCTAGGCTCTAATACCAAAAACTATCACTTACCCGATTTTAATGAAAACCCGATAAGAGCATGTACACCCCCTTAGAGTCACCCATCCTAGGATTTTCCCTAAGGTTTATTCATTTAACACTTATTACTTTCTTCTGTTTTTATATCTATGTCAAAAATATTTTTGTTGTTTCTTTATTTTTCATTCATAACAGTCATGAAGCATTGAGAAAATCATTTGGTTTGATAGAAAATATTTTTTTCCATAAAAATTAGATAGCATAATGGTTGTCCAGGTTAGAAACCAAAATTTTTACTGCAAAGAAATACACTTCTATAAAAGTTATACATTTATTCCACTTCTAAACCCTCTGGTCCTCTAGCAACATCATGAATCATAATTTCACATGCAAAATCATAATATCAACAATAACACTCAATTTCATAGGGTCTCAAATCCATTCTTATTAATAATTATAGAGATACACAACATTTGTATGCATTTTTCAAGCATGCATTTCTATTACATCATTATATGTTTATCAATTACCATTATACATTTTTTTATGTACAATCAAAATCTATATACATCCCATAGCTCTACCTTTTGTATAGATAATTACACTCCCTTTAATTATAGTGAAAAGACAAAAGAAAATACCCCAAAAACTCTTATTCAGCTATTGAGACTCAGACACTTATAATTCTAACTTTAACCTATGTATTAAAATGCCGATATGCTGAGTAAAACTCAGTGGTGAATATGAAGTATACATATGCATACATTACGTATTCTTTCATGCAATGATGCTATTATAGCTAAAGACAATAGTTCATTTTATCATTTAAATAATCATGGTAATGAAATCATCATACACATTCATATACTGCAATAATACATCATAATGCTTTCTATGTTCATTTTATGTTAATTTATTATTTGGCAAAGTATTATTTTCCATAGTCTATTATTTCACTTATTAGGCCCATACCAATAGACTACACTTAAGTACACTAGATAATGGAATCTTAGTTGTGCAGTGGTCCACATTTTGGGCCTTATCCTATAGCTACACCTACATACTTATTGTTATGTTGTGCAGTGGTTCAATGAACCTTATCCCATAACTGCACTGATATACTTATGTATAATGATGTGCAGTGGTTCTATGAACCTTATCCTATAGCTACACCTACGTATTTATGTTAAAAAAGGTTATTGATCTAACTGATCATACCTAGCAGCTGCTTTATTCCTAGTTGACCAGTTAACCCATCTAGTGGGTGTCTAACTATATAGACCATCAGTCTATTTTTATTTTTCATTTTGGCATAGGTCATTTTACATTTTTCATTTTTATTTTGCCTTTAGTCTTTTCTTCTTTTTGTCTTTTTCCCAGTGATTCACATAATTATTGTCATTGATCATTCCCTAGGCTCTCTGCCAAGTTTTTCTCATTTCCTCATCATTAAATTCACTTCTATCATAAAAACACATCTTACGATTTAATTGCACATTCTTGGTGCCTAAAATCTCATAAAACACTTTTATATTTTATGTTCACATTTCATTTTTTTCTTCTTTTTCATTATACATTTCATCAGGGCCATTTCTTATCCATTTTAGGCTATTTAGGTCCATAATTGACCATTTACTTTACAAATTTTCAAGTTACATGTCTCGGGCATTCTTGGTTTCATGGCATAAATTTTCATTTCATGCCATTTTATTGCATTTTCATATATATTATATAACTATATATTATTACCATAAATTCACTTTACATTTATGTACAATATCACATACTCATCATACATAGGTATTACTAGTACCATTGGGCCATTGTAGATTCATTTGCATACATTTTACATTCAAGGCCAATTTACCACATTTACCTCATTCATATTCATTTATACAACAATTGGCTCATTTATGTCATCAAATAAACATAATTTCATAACATTTTCAATATTCCATACAAGATTTTCCTACACATTTTTCATTGCTAAGCATATTCACTTACCTTAAAGTGAAATTCACTACTTATGGACTCCCTTTCTAGGCTTGTTTTTCCTTTTCTTTTCCTTTTCCTACATATATGTAACAAAATTTCATAAATTCTTAGAAAATTCATAGTAACTCCAAATTGAGTTTTTATTTTCACCATGAAGCTTAGAATCACCCCTAGATTACATAACAAAAATAAAAATTGAGATTTCTTAACTTACACTTGAAAATGTCACTATTCATCCCCTAGCCATATCTCTCATTTTAGACTTTCTTTTGATGAAATTCCTATTCTAGTTGCTTATTTAGGTCATGGAGG
>CANXYI010570514.1:0-11159 GCA_948208565.1 Hura crepitans
AATACCCTAGTAGCTTTTATGGACTTAATGAACTGAGTGTTCCAACCATACTTGGATCAGTTTATTATACTATTCATTAATGATATCATAGTATATTTTAGGACTAGAGAAGAACATGAAATACATCTCAGAGTTGTGTTATAAACTCTGAGGGAGAAATGGTTATATGCCAAGTTGAGCAAGTGTGAATTTATGGCTGAATGAAGTGGCTTTTCTAGGACATGTAGTGTCAATAGAAGGTATTAGAGTAGACCCTACCAACATTAGGGCAGTATTAGAATAAGAACCTCTTAGCAATGTGATAGAGATACATAGTTTTTTAGGTTTAGTTAGGTATTATAAAAGATTTGTTAAAGGATTTTCTATAATTGTAGCACCTATGACTAGATTAATGAGAAAGAATGTGAAATTTGAGTAGGATGCAAAATGTCAAGAAAGTTTTGACAAATTGAAGAAGATGTTGATATAAGCTCCTATCTCAATTTAACCTAAATAAGGAAGGACTTTATGGTATATAGTGATGCCTCACTTAATGGATTAGGTTATGTATTGATGTAAGAAGGAAAGGTTGTACCATATGCTTCAAGATAGTTAAAACCACATGAGAGGAACTACCCTACTCCTGATTTGGAGTTAGCTGCCATTATTTTTGCTTTGAAAATTTGGAGGCATTATATATATGGTCAGAAGTGTTATATCTACACAGACCATAAAAGTCTAAAATATCTCCTTACTCAGAGGGAGTTGAACCTGAGGCAGAGAAGGTGGTTAGAACTAATTAAGGATTATGATTGTTTGATAGACTACCAACTAGGAAAAGCTAATGTGGTAGTAGATGCTTTGAGCAAGAAGTTTATGGTAACCTTGAAAGCTATGAATGCTAGACTACAGTACATAGGGGAAGATGCTATTCTGGCTAAACTTCATATTAAACCATATTACAGACAATAGATAAAGGAGGCGTAGGGTAAGGATGAACAACTAGTACAACTTATGGGTACAGTTAAAGAGGGGAAGACAATAGGATTTAAACTAAGTAGAGATAGACATATGTATTACCATGGTAACTTTTGTGTACCTAGTAAAGATGACATGAGGTTACACATACTGAAGGAGGCACATAAAGCTCCTTATTCTATACACCCTAGTAATATGAAGATGTACTTAGATCTAAAGTCTCAATACTGGTGGTTAGGTATGATGAGAGATGCAGTAGAGTATATGGCTAGATGTCTGACATGCTAGTAGGTAAAAGCTCTACATCAAGTTCTTTCTAGATTGCTGCATCCTATAGCAATACCAAAATGGAAGTGAGAAAATGTTATAATAGACTTTGTAATGGGACTGCCTATGACCAGGAATAAGTGTGATGTTGTGTGGGTGATTGTTGATAGATTGACTAAGAGAGCCTACTTTATTCTTGTTTGAATAGTTTACTCAATGGAAAGACTAGCTAAATTATACATAAATGAGATTGTCAAACTCTATAGTGTACTAGTGGCCATTATTTCATATAGAGACCCTTGATTCACTTCTCGATTTTGGAAGAGATTACATCATCCAATAGGCACTAGACTGACTTATAATACATCCTTTTCCCTCAGATAGATAGACAGTTAGAAAGGGTGATATAGGTGTTAAAAGATATGTTGTATAGTTGTGCTATTGAATTTAAAGGCAGCTGGGACCAGTTCTATCCTTAGTTGAATTTGCTTACAATAACAGTTATCTAGCTAGTTTAGGCATGGCACCATATGAAGCACTAAATTATAGAAGATGTAGAACTCTTTTGTGCCTGAGTGAAGTTGGGGAAAATAAGATTTTAGGGATTGATTTGATCAAATATGCTGAAGAGAAAGTTAAAGGTATGAAAGAAAGGTTAAAAGCTACAATTGACAGATAAAACTCTTATGTTAACCTAAAACAAAGGGATATTGAACATACAGTGGGTGACAGAGTCTTTTTGAAGGTATCTCTATGGAAAAAGTACTCAGATTTGAGAAAAAAGGAAGCTGAGTCCCAAATTTATTAGGCCATATGAGATTACAAAATGAGTAGGACCACCAGCATATAAACTAGCCTTACCACTTAAACAATAACAAATTGATGATGTATTTCATTTTTCAATGCTCAGAAGTTATAGATTAGATCCTTCCCATGTAGTTCTAGTGATAGATAGTAAGGTATAACAAGATTTGAGCTATAATGAAGAACTAGTATAGATTCTAGCTCGAAAGTAAAGCGACTGAGAAATAAAACCATCCCCCTAGTTAAAGTTCTCTAGAAGCATCATGACACATAAGAAGCCATATAGGAACTCAAGCAAATGAAAAGTCAATATTCGTATTTGTTTACTCTAGGTAATTTCAAGGATGAAAATTCTTAAAAGGGGAAGAACTGTAATGCTAGTAAGTTAAGGATTTGTGAACAGTGCCTCTGAGGCTTGAAAAGTGTGCTCGAAGTGTCGGGTCACCATCATGATACCCGAAGCAGGGCATACTGGTCATGAAACTATGAGGGGCTTGAAAATGATGAAGATGACATAATTTGAAGATTTAATAGAACCGATAAATTATTTTAGGTCAAAATCTAGTAGGCCATAGACTCAGATGGACTTGGGCTAGGAATGACTCAGGATGTACCTAGACAAACCTAAAAATATCATACCCTGAAGGTCAAAAATTCTATGACACCCCCTACTGGATTCTTGAAGAACCTGATAAGTGGCATACTTCTCGCCATGTCACCTCTCTCACTTCTCCCATGAATATTCATTTAACCTTTACTTATACTTCACTAGGCAATTCTGTTTGACTCCAAATACAATCTGGTTTGTTCATATGCTCTTTTTAAGTTCATATCATCATGTTCCTGCTATTATAGAAGGAATTCAATACAATTTGGTATTTCCTAAAAATTCGACAACACAACAGCTGCCTGGGTCACTATCCCAAAATTCATTTCTACTTGTAAACACTTTTATATCATACATCACACCTCTTGAACCCTTCTAGTCCCCCAAATATCATCCTATCAGTATCATCTATCATACAACAATCACAGGCCTCAGGCCATAATAAAAACACAATGAGCCTCAAGTTCACAAGCATCAGCATATATCATATATAGATAAAAGAAACCATCACATTATCAATTATAGCACAGTCTATTATAAACAAATATTACTCTATCCCTTATATACATAACACCCATTTTCCTTACCTAAGTACATAAAGTGTAAAACACTATACATATATACATGATTAATCTTTACAAAAGTAACCTCTAAACTCCATTACACACTTTATAAGGTGATACCTTTAATCTTGGTACTTGCGCACCATAATAGGTATGCAGAGTATAAAAATACTCAATGGTCAATTCAACCATTAAAAACATGTCCACAATTAAACCATGCATTTTACTTTTAGTTTTATCCTATACTGATATCCCAAGTTCAATTGATAACACTAGCATGCAAAATTACCATTTTACCTCTAAGGTATTTTTGTCTATAATTATCCGATTAATTATTACAAGTTATATACTTTTATGTATTTGGTCATTATTAGTCATTTTATGCACAAACTATACCATTTTAAGCCTTTATTCACTATCAGTGAAAAATTAGCAAAATGCCCCTATTTATATTTCATAGTCATATATGAGTTTATTTATCTTATTTAATTATTTCAACAGCCCAACACAAGAGACATCCCTGATAGACACTAGATTTAGAGGGATAAGAAATAGGTGTAGTGGTCCCCATTCTAGACCTATGCCGCTACACTGGCTCAATTGAATTCTAGCACCCAAGGTGCAAATAACAAAGGGTTGTCTATCTACTAGATTGGTCTATCCAATAGACTAGTGCAATGGCCCTCAAGGAGCTACACTGCTACACTGGCATCATATAAATGAATAGTGATAAAGTGGTTGTGTTTGCCCAGCAGACTGATCTAGCTAGCAAACTAGTGTAGTGGCCTATAGGGACCTACACTGCTATATTGGCAATATCAAATATGTCATTAGGTGGCAAGGGTAGAAGGTTGTTTGTTTAATAGACTAGTACAGTGGCCCTAATGCTGACCTATACCGCTATGTCGGCCCTATTTGAAAAGTAGACAGTGTAGCAACTGCTAAGGATCCCTTAGTTGATCAATCAACCTATCTAGTGTGTATCTAAATAGTGGGTCATTTAACCTAAATTAGTGTCCATTTCTTTACTGATTAACTTTTTATAATATTATCAACTCAAAAATAGTCAGTTATAATTTTTACAGCTCAGTTGAAATTTACATCTGTCTAATATGGACACAAATAGGCTATACTAGGTGAAGTTATCATACGATATAATCAAGGTACAATTGCCAATAATTATCATATATTATGCTAGCTTTAGTTTCCATAAATATATTATACTTCTAGGCCATTTACTATCCAAGGGAATTATTGCTTCATGTAATGGTTATTTTGGACAGTTACAAGTCATTGCGACCAACCTTTAACTAGGTTCTTCAAGTCTGTTTCACCTTATTTTTCAATTCTATTTTCACTTGTTATTTCATGCAGTCATAGGCCTAAAGCCAATCACAACCTAAGCCTTAATCTAGGCCAAAATCTAGGCATTCATGCCATTCAAAAAATCTCATCATACTAGCTATCATAGGCATAAAGTTTAGGTGTATAATTCATTTTTAACCTATAGCCCTTAAAGGCAAACAAACGACTATGTTCTCATTTACAAGGCATACCCTTATGGGCAAAGTTACAAGCCACTTTTTATACTTGATTGCTAATTTAGTTTTAAGTCATTTAAACTTATGTTTCATATCATTACATGAGTAGATTTCATGCCCCTTTTTAAGGTATGCACTACCTATGTTTATGACAACAATAATTTAGCTATTTATGCATTTAAGCTCATGCTTAAGTATACATAACATGGTTTACTTATCATCTCATATTATCTCTTTTCCACTAGGTTTGCCTACATATCACAATTACAACCCTTTCAATGGCATCCCTACCTCTTGGCCACAAAAGAATCCATTGTTAATATTTGCACTTTTACATCATTGAACACATAGACACCATGCACAATGTCATACTAGCATATATCCACATATATACACTTCTTACCATACATGCCATGCCATTGCCAAGGCCATACTGCCATGGCTAATCTCACATACACATATATATACTTTAAATCAATGTCCGTGCATTATAGGCTTAAAGCACAAAAATTTTCTAGCCCCAAACACTATCTAGTGTTACACTAGATAAGCTAGCCACACTAGTAATTTTAAACAAGCTCTCGTCCATATTTACACTTCATGCCAATCATGCAAATTTCCACAAATTCAGAAGAAATAGCATTACACATCTATGTTAAAGTCATCAATCAATGCTTGAAAACAACTTAAACACACTTTAGCTATTTACATACCTCTTGGCAAACAACCAAATCGACATGTATATCACTTCCTTCTGTCAATTAACCATGTAATTCCTATTCCCACATATCATTCACTAAAATTCTTCCAAGAAAACACCTCACTAAGTAATTCCATGTATTCAAATCGCCCCTAATTCATAGGAAAGGCTACTAAAATTGAAAGGCATGAAGTGAATAGGGGAATTCACTTACCTCACTCCCTTAAAGATGCCATTTCTACCATGTTAAGGCTGTCTACCTTCATTTCAAGCCCTCACGGTAACTTTCTCCACCTCCTTCAAGCTTTGCCTTATTCCAATTCACCTCAAACCAAAAGCCATACATGTCCCTATAAAAGTTAGGCATCATTAGGAGGCATTTCTAGCCAAGAACAACTAAGAAAATTCAAAGGAGAAATATGAAAAATCCCCTTGGCTGCATGCTGGACTACTTTTGATCCCAAGATCTTTAGTGATTTTTAATTTAATCATGGAAGCTCCTTTTACCTCCATTATTTTTTTGGGACTTCACTAACATACAAGAGAAATTTTTGGTGGAGTTTATTTTCTAGAATAGGTTGAAGAATAAGGTGCAAATGGATTCTTCCACAGCTATGGCATCATTTCTAGACAAAAATAGGGAGAATTCTTTTGCCTTTTATTTAGTGGAAAAGTCCACTTATCAACCAAGTTTGCCACTTGTCAAGGCCCTAAGCTAGCTAGCATGTGTATGGCTATGGTTTACAACCACCCGACCCATCATGTAATGGCTAAATTTTTTAGAAAACTTTGAAAATTCACCAAAATTCACATGGACTTGAAAAAATTACACTGTTTATTTTAAATTTCATGTTTTTATCCCCTCTACCTGCTCGTAAATTTTTGCAACCAAATTTCATCAATAGGGTAGTTACAAACTGCCTAGATTTGTGTGCCAAACTAAAAAAATACAAGAGTTTGCGAATGACCTCGGAATCCAAAAAATTCCTTCACTAATGGACTCAATGGAATTTTAGAACTTTAGAGTCCACTATTTTTGAGTATATCTAGGCTCATCCTGAGTTAATCCCAACCTATAAAATTTTTATTGCTTCGAGGGGTAGCTTATAGTCCAAAATGAATTATTGGTTCTGCTAAATTTTTAAATTTTGCTATTTTCATCATATTAAAGCCCTTCAAATTTCCATGACTAGTGTCACTACCTTGATTTTATGTGCAAGTGATCGAGCACCCTAGGCATACTTCTTAAACCCAGTGGTACTATTCACGAAACCTCGAAACATAGGCATTACATATTTTCCCTTCTTACAAAAATTTCATCTTCGAAATTACCTCGAGCAAATAAATGAGGACGCTGAGCTATCATCTATTTGTCTTGCTCCTAGGTAACTTCCTCTATAATTTGGTACCTCTATAGCACTATAACAGTTGTATGGATTCATTCTTCAACTATCTTGTTTCATGAGCCATAGTTTGTATTAGTTCCTCCTCATAACCTAAATCTAGCTGTACCTCAATAACTATTATCAAAATGACATGTAATAGATCCGATCTGTACCTCTTAGGCATAGAAACATGGAAAAATTCACGTATCTATTATAGCTCAAGTGGTAATACAAGCCTACATGCTAGAAGTCTGAACCCAGAACTCAATTTCCCTTTTTCTTGGACCTCCGCACCTTTCTCCCTAAAGAAAACATTAAAAACAGTTTCTCCCTAAATATATATTCATTATCTCTCTATTTCAAACTAGTATATAGTTCCTATCTAACCACAGCTACCTTTAGCCTTTTCTCTAATTAATTTCAATTTTTCTTTAGCCTCTTTAATTAAATTTACACTGGAGATTTTCTCTCTCTAACTTAACTCCAACATGAAAGAGTTCGGCATTATCTACCGTATAATGCCTCAAATGGGTCCATCCCTAAACTAAACTGGTAACCATCACCCTAGTTAACATCTGCGAAGAACATATACATATTCCAATTATGAATAAGCTTAATAGTAAAATCTCATAACATATTTTTAAATGTTTGTACCACCTTCTCTGACTGTCCGTTAGACTGAGGATGAAAAGCTATGTCATAGTTTAGCCTGGTGCCTAAAACTACCTACAGCTTCATCTAAAAATCTAAAAG
The DNA here is from genome assembly GCA_948208565.1 of Hura crepitans. Classification (NCBI taxonomy): domain Eukaryota; kingdom Viridiplantae; phylum Streptophyta; class Magnoliopsida; order Malpighiales; family Euphorbiaceae; genus Hura; species Hura crepitans. The sequence goes on from CANXYI010570514.1 coordinate 7,578, forward strand.
TAAAATAAAGATCCCTGTAAAAAATGACAGTTAATGGCACACCAAGACATCTTATTAACTCATCCATATATAGTCTAGCTAGCCTCTCTAAGCACTAATCCATCTTGACTGATTAACTTGAACTGTCTTTGTCAATTTGTGAACAATTACCCATACAACATTGCACTTACTTCTATCCAAAAGTAAACCCATCACAAAACTCATGGTTAGCTTTTCTCATTTAAACTCTGGTATTTTTATAGGATATAACAATCCAAAAGGAATCTGATGCTTAGCTTTCACCTTGAGGCATATCACACACCTAGCATCATATTTTGTCACATCTCTTTTCATACCAAGCCACCAATAATAAAATTTCCAAGTTTAAAACTTCCTCCCCATAGCATAAAACAAGGAGCCTTATGTGTCTCCTTATGTATCTATAACCCTAGGTCATCCGTATGAGGTATGCATGATCTATTTTGATAATACAACTATCTATCCTCTATTAACTCAGACCCTGTGGTTTTCCCCTCTTTAACCTTGCTTGCCATCTAAACTAACTATTCCTCTTTCATTTGTTTTCCTTAATCTACTATAAAAAATTTGGCTTTATCTATAACCCAACCAACACAGCATTTTCCTAAAGTAATGCAACTAACATTCATGCCTTTTAGGGTTATCATAAAATTTCCTACTCCTAGCATCTGTCATCACATTGGCTTTCATTAATAGGAAGCCAGTTAAGCGATCTTAATCCTTGATTAGCTCTAACTAGCTTTTTTATCTCAAGTTTAGCTTCTCTTGAGTAAGGAGATATTTTAAGCTCTTATAATCTGCATATATGCAACATTTCTCTTTATACAGATAGTGCCTTCATATTTTCAAAACAAACACAATAGCAGCTAGCCCCAAATTATGGGTAAGATAATTCCCCTCTTGTGGCTTCAATTGTCTTGAAGCATAAGCCACTACCCTTCTATCCTGCATTAACATACATCTCAAGCCATTCAATGAAACACTATACACTATAAGTCCTTACCCTGTTCAAGTTGTATTAGGGTGGGGAGCTTCTATCAACATCTTCTTAAATTGCTCAAAACTAGCTTGACACTTATCATTCTAACCAAATTACACATTCTTTCTAACTAGTCTAGTCAAAGGAGTGGCAATAATGGGAAACCCTTTTACAAGTCTTTTGTAATATCCAACTAAACTCAGAAAATTTCTCACCTTAGTTACATTTCTAAGTGGTTTCCATTCTAGCACTACCTTTACCTTACTAAGATCATCTCTGATTCCTTCTATTAGAACTATATAGCAAAGAGAAAAAACTTTACTTAGTCAAACTCACACATACTAGGCTTGGCATACAACTGCCTTTCTTTCAAAGTTTATAAAATAACCTTTAGGTATTGTTCATATGCTTTTTGGTTTCTAGAGTACCCCAGAATACCATCTATGAACATTACCACCACTTATCTACATAAGATTTGAAAAGCTCTATTCATTAAGTTCCATAAAAGCTATTGGGGCATTGGTGCATCCCAATGGCATCACTAAGAACTTAGAATGCCTGTACCAAGTTCTAAAAGTAGTTTTAGAAAAATCAGCCTCCTTAATTCTCAACTGATAGTGTCTAGACCTCAAATTAATTTTAGAAAATATACAAACCCCTCTCAACTGATCAAAGAGATCATCCATCCTAGCAGGGGATGCTTATTCTTCACAGTCACTCTGTTTAACTACTTATAAAGCAATACATAACCTGAGCAACTTGTCTTTCTTCTTTAATAGATAGCAAAGGCACTCCCTAATAAGTTATATTAAGTTTGATAACACCCTTATCACATAGCTCTTACAATTATACTCATAGTTATTTTATTTCAGCACATGCCATTCAATAAAGAGCATTGAGTACTATAGTAGTACTAGGATACACCTTCATTTCAACATCTAGTTACCTCTGAGGTGGTAAGCCTGGTAGCTCATCAAGAATACATCAAAAAACCTAGATACAATTAGAATATATGTTCGATCATAGTTAAAACATTCAGATTAATAGCATAGGCCAAATATGCCTCACACCCCTCTTAAAGGAGTTCTCATGCTTTAATAGCAGAGATAAGATTATTCAAAGGACTTCTCTGACCATTCACTATCACTGTCAGTCCTTATATAGTTTGAGGGGTTAACTTTTTATGTTCACTATCAATCATAGCTTGAGACTTAGTAAGCTAATCCATCCTAGGATTACATTAACCTCATTGAAATGCAATTCAATCAAACAAGCAACACTCTATGCCCCTGAATCACTAGAGGGCATCTTTTATGTACCCTGTTCACAATCACACATTGCCTCATAGGGTTGCTAACTCTGATGTTTGCATCAACATGCTCAGGCTCTATCTGCCTATTTTGTGCTTGTATAGTAGATACGTAGAATGGCATTGAATCAGGGTCTATCAAAGCCAAGATTGTAACATTAGATAAACAAAATACTAGTTATAACATCTAGTGCTATAGCCTCTTCTCTAGCTCTCACTGCACACTGCCTGGTGTTCGTGTCCCTTATGTTTTCCTTAGGCTGATCAAATCAAAATAGTCGAAGACTCGACCTAAGCCTCACTCCTTAATTCTTGAAAGATGAGAAGGAAGCTAAAGGAATCCATGGCCACTCCTATTTGATTATCTAGGAGGAGCAAGTTAGGCACCACAACGTAGGAGTCACCACCTGACCTAAGTCGAGATATACCTTGTAGGGCTAAAACTAGAGCAGTTTGAGACCCTACTCTTATTTATACCACAAATTAATGCGAAATTTTGGTTTGAATTTATAATATTATTCCTTTTCTCAAGCAACAATTTATAATTAAAGTAAATGATGTATTCATATATGAGAATTTACAAAATATATTTATAAAAAAATAAATAGGTGTTCGAAATTAAAATATCATACATGAAATCAGGTAGTTGATTGTCTCGAGAACTTTGGTTCTCATATGTTAATTTTAGAAAATGGATTTTATTTTAGTGACTTTTGGAAGAATGGTTTAAGAACTTAGGTTCTCGTATGCTAATTTTGGAAAAAAAGTATTTTATTTTGGTGACTTTTGGAAGAATGATTTTAGAACTTTGATTCTCGCATGCTAATTTTAGAAAAATGGATTTTATTGTGGTGACTTTTGGAAGAATTGTTTAAGAACTTTGGTTCTCACATGCTAATTAGAAAAATGAATTTTATTGTGGTGGCTTTTATTAAGGAGGAATTAGAATTTATTTTTATTAGCAAAACACCAATTTATTGGGTCAAAATATGATTTTTTTATTATTTCTTTTTAATGTGTAAAATCATTTTTCTACCTAATTTTGAGTTCATAGAATATTTTGGGATTCAAATTAGAAATGTCATACATAAAATCGGGTGATGGATTTAATTTGAGAACTTTGGTTGTCATATGTCACTTTTAGGAAAATGGATTTTATTGTAGTGGCTTTTATTTGGAAGAATGGTTTGAGAACTTTGATTTTCGCATGTCAATTCTAGAAAACGAATATTATTGTCGTAGCTTTTATAAGAAAGGAATCAGAATTTATTTTATT
>CANXYI010570523.1:0-10955 GCA_948208565.1 Hura crepitans
TGGGAAATTATGATTCATGACTAAGCGAATGAAAAATAATGTGTATATATATATATTGACTTGTATTATGTATGATATCCTTTATTGGGTGGAAAAGGAACATTAGGCTAAATGTAAGAATGTGATAATGTGACTAAGACAATAAGTGTTGAGATGTAAATAGAGATAATAAGTTATAAAGTGATGGTTCATAATTATATAACTAAATAGTTATGTTTTTAGGATGGATTGTATACTATAATGGTTGAAGGGCACAAGTAAGATGTTATTGTCTTATGAAAGCCATTGATAATATGGAGATAATGTTGCCCTATTAAGTCTTAAAAGATCTATTGAGTTACGATAAATTGGCACTACTAATTACAGAACTGTCTTAGTAGTTGTGTTTATTTGGCTCTACAAGCACATTGGATTTTAGGGTAATGCCCTCACTGGATTTGGACACTTGGTGTCTCATTGGTATTCATAAGATTGGAGCTATGTACCTCATTGTTTTATCATATGATGGTATCATTTTTATTCACATGATGGGTATTGTATATGTAACACCTCTTACCTAAGCTCAAAGAGCCTCTGATAAGGAGATTTTACAACTTATATAAACAACGCATCATAGATCATTCATGTATAATAGAAAACATACAAATAGATGAACTAAAATTTTCACTTTTCATGCATATGTAACTTAACATATAGGGTCATGGTGCATGAAATTCCAATAGCATAACAATTGTTTGGATGCACTACTAAACCTATAAGTAATACTAAACCTATAAGCAAGATATAAATCATATGCATATACACAACTTCAATGTCTCACATATGCAATCCATCTCAATATCCATACCATACAATAAAATCCTCATCAAAACATATATTCAAATAGTCCTAACATATATGACACCAATATTCATGCCATGAAAACATATATTGTGATGCCCTAAAAATGTCTATATATCATTACTTCATTTACATGCATGAATCATTCTTAATATCTTTATATACCAATTTTGTGGAGTTTATAACACAAAGTACAATAACAATTTATATACATAATATGATACAATCAATAAAATACAAAAACTCTAACATAACAATATCCTTTTCTAATGGACTTTGATACAATCTTTAGCTTCTCCTTTGACTCTAACTAACTTGAACCTGCATAAGGTAAAACCAATGTGTTAAAGACAAAATCCTTAATGGTGCAACCCTAACTTAGATGATCTTACTTATTGTCATAAGCTTATACCAATAATAAACATAATAATATTAAAATCATAAAACTAAAGAAATAATTATGCAGTCAGATCCATATAACTCATCCTTACATGTCATCTTTACATACGACATATCACTTTTATCATTACCTTTAATAAATATAGAATCATATCAATTATAGGACATGTTACATGATGTCAACATTCATTTAAAAAATATATAAGAGCATTATATATATGGATACATAATTTATGCAATCTAGTCATGTATCCATATTCATTGCATTTACATCTTATGTATTTCAACCATGCATAGCCATTGTCAATTAGCATTTAGTTTCATGAATAACAACAGTAGTTTTTATTCGATTAATTAGATTTAATCAAATTCATTATTGGCCTATTTCTTCCTAAACATAAATTGATGTTTGGATAATGGGATGGGTGCGATAATACCTTTAAACTATCGTATTGGTAGAACCTAAAGGTACAAAACTGTGGTACTTAAAGGTATAAATTTATGGTACCTAAAGGTATAATACAATGGTACCTAAAGCTACAATATAGAGGTAGATCTACAAGTGTCCCCTATTTGGCATGCCAAACTATCTTGATAGGCATCTAGGCATCCTAGGTAGAAATGGGCTCATACTTGTCATTCTTCATTTATTGCTTTAATAATATCATACATGTCATCATGTACTTAAAGACTTAAATCGATATTAATACACATAGACATCTCATCCATGTCCATAATGCCATAAAGGCACTTATCCACATTCATATTCAATATCAAGTACTTTTCATATGATGTTCATTTCACCTTTAGATAGATTTATCACAAGCATCATGTATGTGTATCTGTATGTGTGTGTGTGTGTATAAGTCATATGCTCTTCAAGTCACATATGTTCATACTTATAACTATACATATACATAGGATAATCATTATCTCATAACTCATTTACATGTTCAATTTTCATATCTTACTTGCACAAATGCATACATGTCATGTAGGATGGATACCTTTTTGGTGTCTCTTTCACCATTTATGAAAATGCACCTCATATATTGCAACATCATACATATACTATCATACATAAGAATATTTCAAATCACTTTGGCATTCCTCATTCATACAGTGGATTAATTTCCCAATTGATGGTTTTATCCCATTCATATTCATAACAAAATTTATCATATACATACCATTTTCATTTATTAATAACTAATATTTAGAATTCATCATATGTATGCATACACATTAATGTATAAAATATTGGTAAAATATGCACTATTAACATTATCAATATCATCTAATATACTTCATAGTGTTATTTGGACATAGCCATTTCATATAACCAAAATTATATACTTATAAAGAAACATGACTGTGAGGCCCAAGGCTCATAGCTATGTGACCATCGGGTTTTATGCTTATAAAACTTAGCCTCATAGTCGTAACGTACAAATCTCATAACTATGGACCTTGACTTAAAGTCATAAGACCCTCAAGTTCCTCAAAATCTTTTAACTCTTTTATCATTATTTCTTATACCTATTTATTAAAGCTATATCTTTTCTTCTTATATCATTCTATCCAATATTTAGGCCTTATCACATTTAAATTCTTTCATTCATCATTATGAATTACCTATAAAGCACTTTGTAAACTCAAACTTTCATCATTATACTTTACATTACATATGTCATTATGTTACCACAATACATCTTTACACATACTAGTCTTTACTTAAGAAGATTAAATCTTAATCATAGATGGTCATTACATTTCCTAAAACACTAATATGTATGTCTACTTATATATGAATTTCCTTAATTTGAGTATGGCCTTTACTATTCGATAGGATTATGGAAGTTAACTAAATAAAGTTTTAAAAATATGCCTTCAATACATATTACACTTATACATATATATGTGCATATATCTCTATGCCTATATATATAGACATACATATAAACATGCATTTCATACTCTAATAGATTTCTTTTAAATCCTTATGTCATTACATTTATATGGTTTAAGACAATTAAGAGTCTTATATTAGTTCATTTCCCATCCCTTATAGTAGACAATAACATTTTATGAAGAATGAATTTACATGAACATATAGATTTTCCCTTTTGTTTTAGTCATTATGAATAATTCCATACATTCATATATGAGGTCCATAATTACACCATTTCATATATAATATCGCTCATTTATTATGTATAAAAGTTGTCTAAACCATATGCCTTAAAAGACATTATTAAATTATGAAAATTAAGCACCTAAAACAGCTTAAGAACAAGTCAAAACCATGTGCTTAAAGGGTCACAACAGTGTGGCCCTTAAAACTCATAGCAAAAATCACTGTTCACTTACAGCCTTAAGCCCTATCAGAGGCAGAAACTTATGTGATTTCATCTGATATTCATCTTAAAACTCAATCGAAATAACTAGACTCCTAAATTTCTTTTGTAAACATTTCATACATGATTTATGACATTATTAGGTCTATTTTTCCTTCACATAAACACTCAATTAATCAAGTAATCATTAAGAAGAGAAATTAAATCAATTGAGCCATAAAAGAGGAAATCCAAGTTAGAATTTCCCAAATCTCATTTTTGTGCTTTCTTTTGATGTAATTCCCAAATCTTGAACCTTTAAAAACTCCAATGATCTCTTCTCTTTTTCTAGTTTTTTGGATTTTCCAAGCATTCTTCAATTCCCCAACTTGAACTTACTTTATTTTCATCAACTCAATTTTGTCATTCCTCTTCCATAATTCTTAAATCCTTTGCTTAATTCTTGAAGTTTAATCCCTTTGGTAAAATTATTGAAGCTTAAATCTTGGGATTTAATAGAGAAAATGGTAGAGAAAGTGAAGGAGATAAGGTTACCTTAAAAAGTGAGGAGGATGATGAATTACTATTCTTCTTTCTCTCTTTAAGCCTTTATATACTCTAATATATATGGCTAAGATTATGCCACATGTCACTTATCTGTAGATCCTCTTAAATTGTAACCACTTAAAATTCATCTTGCTTAATCAATAATACATATAGTTATCAAACTTAGCTTACCATTATCTTAATTTTCTTATTATCATTCATAAATGTCCCATTTTATGCATTATTCAACTTTTGTCTTACTAACTTATTAGTTGTTTGAAACTTATTCTTGAGCTTTTTGATCTTTAAGTCATGTCATTTTTAATACATGTGTTAATATCATATTGCATAGGCATTAACTTTCCATAATCCAAAAACTTCATTATTTTAGTCGAGATACTATAAGGATACTATTCACAACCCAAATGATACTATTCAAAAATAAAAAATTTTAGGGCGTTACAGTGTACCATATTGGTTTATCATATGACATATTACTTTTAATCACATGATGGGTACTATGTGCCTACTGGTTTATCATATGATAGGTACCATGGTACCTTATTGGTTTATCATATAGAGGGGTACTTTGATATCCTGAGGTTCTATTATCCTACTCAATCTTTTCTCATTCAAGTTATATAAGTACTCTATGAGCATTATCATTTCCCTTTAATTAGTAAGGTTTTTACTGTGTGATTTTGGATAAATTAAATGATGTGTGTACAAACTGATATATTTCATTGACTAAGTACACCTTGAGTGAATTAATGCAAAGATATATGTAATTGAATGCAACTTGTAAATGGAAAGAGCTTATAAAGCATATATATATATATATAATTAAACTATAAAAGGCCATATAATTATTGCATATTAGCAAATGATGTGAAAAACAATAAAAATGCAAATCATGTATGTTATGGCTAAAATCTCTATAAGGCAAAAACATTATGAAAATTTCAAGTTATTCTTTAAAAATTCAATTATTTTATATTGACTAATAAAAATGTAAAATTCATATTGAATCTAACTATGTAGAGTTTATTGGTAATTTCATATGTATGGAGGGTTATGATGTTAATAGTGAAATATATATCAATTAGTCAATTGTTATTATAGTACGAATACAATGGCATGCTAGTGCTTGAAACTAAATCTCTAATTTAGTAATGAATAAGGCATAATACCAATAATTATCCTTACAAGCTCAATGGAGTCAGTTGATTATGGATATATTAGCATGCCAATTGAGGAGTTATATAGTAGTTGCAATTATTTTAGCTCTTTAAATTTTATTTGCCATTAGGGTGTTATGGAACCTTTGGCATTTAATGATCACATTATCTTTATGACAGGTACTTTGGTGCCTTATATGTCTACATATAAAGGGCACTTTGTTACTTCACTTGGTATTATATGACAATGTACTACAATATTTTATTGATTCTATTATATTCCTCTATCAATAGCTATCATCATATGAGTGTTGGGGTAGTTAGTTTATAAAATAAGTCAATTAGTATGATTATAGAAAAACTTATAACATTTTAAATGTCATAAAGAAAAAGAAAAGAAATTAGTGCTAAATTGTTATGGTAGGCCAATATAGTCCTATAGTACTAATGAAATCAATATAAAGTGTAATAAGGAATCTAATATGGAGATTTTAAGATTAGAAATGATAAAGTTAATGTTAAAATAAATAATTGATGATACATGAAATGTTTATGTTTATTTAGAAGCAATGGAATTGACTTTCATTTGTGTTATCTAGTATTGCCAAAATGAGATATGAGTAGGATATAAGAGAAACCTTTATAATTACTAAGACATATGTTATGAATAATGGTATTAAGAACAAAAATGCTATGACTACAAAAAATTTACACTTAATAAATGAATAGTAAAGAAAAAGGTTTATGTGAACTAAAACCTTTATGATTTCATAAATAATATACTTGTTTATTTCATGAGTTTCATGTTTAGAAGAAAGTTTTATATACCATCTTATTGATATATGCATAAAGGTAAGCTTTGGTTATTCATTGAATGAAGTTTGAGGTAAGTCAAAATATGACTTCAGTAATTAATGAAATTTTTTATTAATTCAATTTTCTGAGAACATAAGTATTATGTAATAGTTGTAAGAAGTGTTATGTATATTAATGCATATAGTTAATAGTATAGATTAGATGAGTGCTTATATGATTTAGATAAGATATACCGCTAAGGTATATACTTAACATGTCATGTTTGTTTTTGATGCATAAGTTGATGGTGTGTTTAGGATAGATAAGCAGGTGATCTGGTCCCAATAGAAGATGAAGACATTAAGCAATGTATGAAAGATGGGTTCTTACATTTTGATAATGTTTACATATCATTTTGTGTGAGCTTTTTATATTGAGTGAATTGTGTATTTTGCATAAAGAACTTGTAAATGCATGGAAATGGATGTAAGTTTTATGATTAGACACAAATATTATGAGTTATATAAGTATTGTTGTTAATTTGGATGAAACAAATATCATGCAATGGATGAGTATGAGAGGCATAATATTTGCATCTCATTAAACATGTTTTACTTAAGTATGATATTGTGAATATGGAAATGAATTTGAGATAATGTATGTAAGATGTATAAAAATTATAGAAATGTATTTTTAATGCAAGTTTTAATTTGGCTAGTGTTACCGGTATAGCTATTATGTTGTCAAATTTTTAGCATGACAATTCCTAGATTTTAATAACTTTAAAAAGTAATAAACATTTTATTTTGGTAGGCAAATGTTTATAAATCACAATTTAAATATGAAATTTTTTGGCTGACTTTTATGTTTACTTTTAAAATGTATTTACAGGTTCTGCTACATGCCAATGTATGAGTTTTATCATCTCTTTATTAGATTTCATTATGGAATAGGTGTTATACTAATCCTTTATTTTCTTTCTTCTATTTTGTTTAATAAGAGTCTTAGGATTTAGCCAAAGTCTTTTGTTGAATGAATGAAGGAAAAGAGCGGACAACTATTTGGTTCTAGCTTGGGTTTAGCTTTTAAGCATTTTGCCTTGCCCCTGCCTCTACCTTTTCTAGCTCAGTTAGCCAATAAAGTGTAAGCAAAAAGCAAGATAGGCCCTCTAGCTTCTAGGGAGCTGACTATTGTGGTGGAAAAGATGACAAAGAATCTATGTATAAGGTAAGAGAAAAGTGATAGGGCTAAACCCTTAACTATTATTCCTTAGGATTGTCTTGACCTTCACCACTATTAAAAAGAGAGGTTTGGCAAGAACACTTCTTTATCCCCTAAGGATTATGCTCAGAGTCTTGCTTTGGGCTTTGTTATGGCTAAAGACTTTAAGGACCTAGCTAAGATGATAGAAGACCAACTAACCAATAGAGGCTTTATTGGTATTTGCAAGGTATACTTTCTTTTGAAAGATTTGTTTATTATTTTATGCTTTTTTTGTATTTACTTAATACTTTTTTTTTTGCTTCTAGGCTATGATCAACATGGCCACTCTTGCAGTGTGCTCATCATTCAGAAAGGAAGTTGAGTCTACTAATGCAAAGGTAAAATAGATAAAGGAAGATTTTAATGACATAAACCAGTATTTTGCCACCTGAAACAAGGGCTATAAGGAGGCTAAAAAGAATAACAAATCTCTTAGCCTCAAGTGGTTTGAAGGAGATAAGGCTTGTTGATTGGCAAAGGAGAAAGTGTCCACCCTTACTGCTCATGTGATAGAGTTAAAAAACAAAGCTCATCAAGTGACAAATTTGAAGAACTAATTGTATAATGTCTAAGACTAATATATAGAGATTTTTGCCACTCATTTTGTGGCTTATCAAAAGAAACTTGTCACTGTTCTGAGTAGTTAATTTATGAGGCAAGATTTTAACATTATTTTGAGCAAAATTATAGACGACGAAAATGAAGCTCCTACTATATCTGAACAAGTTGGTTCTCCTACTACCACTAAATCTCAAAGGTTGGATATTGCCATGGACTTGAACTAGGCTATCGAAGAGGGGAATGAAGGACCAATGAATGTTAGGGCTTGAACTTGGAGTCTTCTTTTTTATATGTATATCATTTACTTATAAATGAATATTTACACTTTTTTAGACAATAGCATGAGTTTTTATATTTTTACAAAAACATATATTTTAAGTATTTAAAAAATTTAATGAAATCTCTAAAAATAAGATGCGTAATAACAATACTCATTGATAAAAGAAAACATACGTCAGTTCTATCTTAAGTAATATTAAACAAAGAATTATCATTGTGTAAAAAAGGGAAAAAGAATAAGATTATTCAACACTTTGTTTAACAAGAACATTTTATTAGTAATACTTCTTTAAGTTATTAGCATTCCCTATCTGGGTTAGGACTTACCCATTTTTTATTAGCTCGTATATACTTAGGCATAACTATTTTGCTACTTGATATAATCCTTCCCATTTTGATTGTAGCTTCTTAGTTCTAGCTGTTGTTTATGCTTTAAGCACTTTTTGTTTATGCTTAAGCACTTTTCCTAGTTAAGTTTTAATGCCCTAAAATTGGTATAATAATAATAAGATATAAATTTTGGAAACATAATTAAACATAAATTTTTCCTATATTTATAACTGGTAAAAATTGAGATTAAATTAAAATATAATTTTTATAAGGAGGATTAAACAGGAAAATGCTTAGTTGTGATATGAGCCATTGGATGGATGCAAAAGAATAAATCCTAGCCATCTACCCAAAGTCATATAAATATGAGAATTAACAGTAGAGAAGAAGAAAAATAGAATGTTCTTTTCTCTCCCTCTAATATTAAGTTATAGACAACAACAACACACATCTTCCTCTATAATCCATTAAGGTAATCACTCTACCATCATCTAGAATTCATTCTACACCATTTTTTGCCTCTTATATGTGTCAATTTGGTGTTTGGATATGAATATTAGTGGCTCTTTTTGAATTCAAAGAAGAAAATGAAGAGGATTTAAGGATAAAATTGAAGGGAAAAGTTGTTCTAGATGCCTAGACTTATTCATAATTCATTTGTAATCACTAACCAGTTTGTGCATAGGCTAATCCCTAAATTTTTGTTGAAATTGTGAGTCACATTGATTGATAGATTATAATATGAAATTCAAATTATTTTGGGTGATTTTGATGTTGTTTAATTGGTTTTTGATGCAATTAACATGTGTTTAGGGAGGTACAATATGTGTAAAATGGTTATAAACATATTAGATCTTATATTTATGACATTTGGGATGAATTAGATACAATATGCTATTATTTTTTTTACGTTTTTTTACATCTTGAGTTCGTTAGACACGAAGGCCTCATGGCTGTAACCTTTATAAGGCACACTGCCATGAGCCTCATGGGCTAAGAACATGAAGTGAGGTTTTTGGGGGACCTCTTAGCCATGACCCTCTTCAATTCCAGCAACAAATGATTTTTGTTTATCTAACAAATGGTTTTTCAAAAGTGTTTTCATTTGCTGCTTAAACTAAAGTGTCTATACTCTATGATGGCATATTAAAAGCATGGTATTTATGAGAATAAAGTGATTATATTTAAGGAAATTGAGTGAAGGAATATTGATAAATACAACATATGCTTGTGTGTATGTGTATACACATTTATATATGAATCATTGATGATATTCTTTTTATGTAGCATGATTAAACACCTAGAAGTAACATAAGGGATACTTATGATGTACATTTTGAAATGATTACACTACCATGTGAGAATGGAATGAATGATTATTGTGGCATGTTGCAATTAGTCTAACTTCTACGGAATACTCCTAAAAGAAACACTTAGAGAATGAAGTAAGAGGTAATTTTATCGTAATGTTATATGATTGAGTATAAATTAATGCCATGATGAAAAAGTATTGATAATTTCATGTCAAATGTATGATACATGATTTGATCTCTTAACTTGAATTTCTAGATATACTATGCTTAAGTGCAACTATGCAATTGATGAACATGTGACACATGATAGTGTTGGGATAGTTGGCATGCCAATAGGTGTTATAAGTATGCTCTAGAGCTCATGTAACATGTTAGTATTCATGTATTTAAACCTTGTGAATTCATACTATAAGGCCTTAAATCAGAGTAATTATTAATCCAAAATGGGGCTTAGGAGTGCTGCATAGGATTAATAACAGTAGGGCCAAAGCAGATTGCACATAAGCTTATTAAAAGGCTTATATGTATAGGATAGAAAGGGGCCCAATTAATGGTTCCATTCTAGTCCAACTTAGTAATGTGAGCACAATCATGACACATGACATGAAGAGTGGGACCAATGATGAGCTAGCATTGCCACGTGGGCCAATAACAAGAGCAAAGGCTAAGAAGTACAAGGATACATTGCAAGCTTTCATGGGTCGAATGATTAGAAATATTGAAGTTCATGAAGACATGAATATTCTACCACAGACAAATAACTATGGTGGACCAAATTTGATAAGTGGGCCACACTCAAGCTTATTTAATTACTTCAAGTCAAAAAAGTGAATTTGGGCTACCATACACTTGTTAGGCTTATGAGCTTAAGAAAAATTAAAGCTATTGGGCTACACTTCCAATGGGCTTGAGCATAGGGAAGGGCCTTGTTTAGTTTATTAATTAATTATTGTATTTTTAAGAAATTTAATTAAGAGTCAAACAAACATATCCCTTATTTTATTTCCTATTTTGAAAAATAAGGGCCTTGTTTGGCTTAGCTTTAATTTCTACAATTTTCTTTCTTTGTTAAAAAGTGTAATCCAAACATGCCCCTTGCTTTTTATTTCCTTATT
>CANXYI010570629.1:0-12960 GCA_948208565.1 Hura crepitans
AAATTTGCTAAGTTTAATAGGCTTTTATCATTAATATTCATACAATTAAGGAACAAAAACCTCCTTCATCCACTAACACTTGAACCACTAACTAGACAATTTTCAACTAAACATAGGCATGATTTGTATTGTGCCTATCACTAAAAGACTGGTCACCTTGCTAATGAGTGCAAAACCTTCACCATACCATCGAATACCTCATCGATCATGGAGCAATACCTAATCCTAAGAATTGCACCACACAAAAGTGCCCAGACATCCCTTCTTTCCTTAAAAGGTAAGGCCAATAATGTCTTTTAGCAAGATTGCATCAACCAAGGATATGGAAAGATCTAATAAAGATGTAGAGACTACTGTAGTTTTCTCTTTTAGTTTTCTTTTACTTCTATGTTAGAACAATTAAAGTTTTTTCGTATAGTTGTTTCTTGTTTCCATGTTGGAACGATTAAAGTTTAATAAAATATCATTTTATTTTCTTCATAATCACTTTTGTATACAACATTTATTGTATAGTATGATACTCTTGAAAGTGAGTTGAGAGATAAGCAAAAAAAAAAAAATAAAAGGAAAAGTAAGAAAAAAGGAAAAAAAGAAATAAACATAATCAACTTAATCCATATCTGTTACAAACATTTCATGATGGCTCAATACTGCTACACATAATTTTGAAGCTCAAAACTTGATCTTTCCTTGTAAAGCATGAGAAATATACTTGAATGTGAGTTGACAGAAAGAAAATAATAAGTTGGGGGAAATTACACTCTAAATAATGCCTTTTGTTCAAATCATAAAAGAAGTTTAAAATTCAATAGGCTTAAATACTCAAAGCATCAAATTCATTCTATATCATAATTTTCAAAACCTAGAAGTTTGTGGCAATCACACTAAAAAGCTAAACCTTTCTTAATCCTTCGTCACAAAAAAATTCAAAATTTAGAAGATGCTAAACTCCAAAAGCTAAAAAAGCGAATTAATTTGCTTTAAGCCTCAAACATATTAGCATTCTCTTTTCAACCATGGTTGCCCTCATTAAAAAATATGAATTTGTTAATTCCCACTAAGCTGATCAACCAAGAACATAAGCCTAGGCAAAAGTTAGAGAAACTTAGAGAAAATATTTAGTCAAAAAATCATCATAACTAACTAATAATAGGGATATTGTCAATACAATACTGAGAAAGGTAAAAAAGATGACATTCAACATTCAAAGACTTAAAATGCTAGAGGCATAAAGCTAGCACAAGTAGCAAGCCACTTATTGATCTAAAAAAAACTCCATCTCCTTGGAAAGAGCCCCAAAACATATCAAGCCATCTTAAAATAAAAAAAATAAATCAAAAGAATAAAGAAGCTCACTAGATTAAAACCCATAAAGGGCAGTTTAGGCAAAAATTAGAACATATCTCGCTCAATTGAAGACCAGTAAAAGGTGGTCTAGGCAAAAATATTGAGATTAAGAGAAAATATTTAGCTAAAAAATCTTCAGACCAACTAATAACAAGAGTACCATACTATGCAATCACATACATGTGCATGCTCATCCTTAGTAATCATTCACTCTTCAATCACCTATGGTCAAATGCCTTTCTCAGCAAATTGACTTTTCACCTAAGCCTTGGCCTCACCATTGCTCACCTCTTAATCAACCTTCCCTAACCTTTCCATCACTATAACTATTCTCAACCTAGCCTATAACTTCACAATCTCACTCTCTTCTCAAACCCAACCTTTTCCTATGATGAGTCTGAGAAGAGAATGATCCTAATAACAAAACATGTACTGACTCATCCATTTAGAAAATTATCTTGCATGCATCACAAGTAAATAGGTTCACTCACACTCACTCTCACTTGCTCACACTCATTAATACAACCATTCTAGGAGAAGTACCTATTCTGCCTAATCATACATTCACATTCACACATCCATTCTAGGGGAAAGAATACTCATTCGGCCTATTCATACATTTTGCCTTTATTTATCATCCCTTAATCATAAGATTTATCACCATAAGAGAAGATGCACCATCATTCAACATATATCTACCTTTACTATTCATTCATCATGAGTAAAAATACATTCATCATACATTTGTATTCATCACTCATCAATCATAAGAGTTGATTCATTCAAAAGTCATAGTCATGTCTTACATGCATCCACTATTCATTCAAATTCCTCATTCATTTAGAAAATAAGCAAAAACACATGCATCACTACCTCACCACATCTAGAAAAGATTATGAACTAACACGTATAACTACATTTATTAGAAATGTATTATTCCTTCATAAATATTAGGAATCAATTTGCATATCACCAAATTCATTCACTCGCACTTTTCTAAGTAAACATGTAGTCAATAGGTACATGTTCACCCATTTCCATTGAATCACTATATCATTAGAGTGTATTCATTTATCACTTTCATAATTTCATGCTCATCCATAAAATAGAGTGCATTTATTCATCACCTTCATGACTTCATACTCATTCATAAAATAGAGTGCATTCATTCATCACTTTTATGACTTTACGCTCATCTATAGGATAGAGTGCATTCATTCATCACCTTTATGGTTTCATGCTCATTCATCCAAGATAAGATAGAATAAATTCATTCATCTAAGAGAAAAACCAATTCATGTACTATTTCATGGACAAATAATATACTTCAAAATAAAGTTGAAATTATATATATATAAAATCCAAAGTTCAAAGTCTGTATAAAAAAAAAAGAAAAAGAGTGCCATCCATCCTATTATTAAGTATTGTCTTTTTCCACTATGTCTTAAACATCAGAGGAGATCACTAGCTTCTATACAACCTTAAAGGTCCTCACCTTCCTCTGAGCTATATGAAGAGTAGCAACCCTTTATGACAGTTCACTCGATAAAAGAGTGAAAGATCATTGCATGACATACAGAACTACATAAAATTAACCATGGTAGGAAAATTATTCATAACAAGGACTTAGGCTTCATTAATCATGGCTCTCCTTAAGGCCTCTACCACATGAGCAGTCCTCTCTACAGGAGCTCTCTTCACCTAATTGAAAATAAAACACTGGTGACACTTCGAATTCAAATAGTGCGAATGATCAGCAAAAGATTATACCGATGTAGTTTTTTCTAGCTCAAAAGGAACCGAACAGTTCTCCTTTATATGAAAACGGGCAAAAGATAGCTCCCCATCAAAGTGCCAATAACCTTATCAAGCAACAAAGGCTAAACAATAGTTGGATCAAGAACTCTATTACATGTAGGAGGTAGCGAGAATTGAGAACTAGAGGAACTGGGGGTAGTTCTTAGTCATTTCTATGATAAAGATGGGCTAGCCTCAGAAGCAGCAATAGGTTACAAAATAACATACTTTCAGCAAATATCTCTAAAAATGAATCAAGAGTTAAGCAATTCACCTGAAACGAAAGAGGTCTAGAGGTATAAAGAACTCATAAGAGCAAATGAGTGGAGGCCGAAGAACAGTAGTTCTCTTCAACATCCTTTATTAGTGTATCCCCTAGGATCCTTGTCATCATACTTTACACAAATTCTAGCCCATCTATATATCTCCCAAACAACAATGAGTTACAAGGATTTTGAGGAAAATGGCATGTGTCGGGCCCTATATGGTAGTTTATAATCCTCTTTCCCAAAAACCAAGAGTATGCCTCTAGACTAGTCAATAAGATATGACGAGAGGATAATTCTCTAATAGAGCATAGAAAATTTGGCAATTCCTCAATAAAAAAAAACCCACCAAGCCAAGTTAACCGATAAAGATAAGTATTAGTTATAGTAGCCTAAATTACTAATAACAAATTTTCCATATACAAAAGATCCTTATATCAGTCTAAGCCCTAAAATTGAGGTATTGATGATGTTGCATTAACGAAGCTACATTTCAAGGACCTAAAGATGGTCGAACCTACCTATCCATCATCAGATATCAATAAGGCGTATCTAACTCACAAGGTCAAGCTAATAAATGAAGCTCATATGCTTAGACCTATGATAAGAAGAAAAGCACAAAGTTAAAGTCATAGAAAGGTTACTTGTAAAAAGAAAAGGATCAGAACAAGTCACTTACCAATACATCTAATATAAAGCTCTCAACAAATCGATAACTCTTTCTAGTGCGAATAGCCATGTCCAAGCTCTAAAATACCTATTTGAGAGATGAATAGCACCAATTCCAAGAACCAATTTTATCAATTTTCTTAAAGATAGGGAGAAAGCTCCAACTTATAGTGCCATTGGCATTGGCAAAAAGCATAGTACCCAGCAAATAAAGAATGAAGCAATTAGTGTATTGATTGACCTTTAGCTAACCAAAAAGGGCCTCATCTACCCATCTCTCATGAAAATCAATGCATCGAATGCTCTCAATGAAATCCTAAGGAATGAAGCCCAGTAATTCTCTCACTTCTTGTAATCAAAGTGAAGGATAGTAATAACAAGTGTCGAATAAAATGTCACATCCAGTGCATGGCACCCTAGTAATAAAGACACAATCAAAGGGCATTATGGTTATCTCTATAAAGGGTAGGTGAAAGGTATGTGTAGACATTGGGTCTCTAATGCTACTAGGTTCGGTTTGACTAATGATGATAAAAAGGACAAAAATCCTAATAAAAGGGGTTTTTTTATGTCCAAATCAAAGATCTTAAAATTTTCCTTAAAAAATGTCAAAACAGCCATTTTCCAAACGAGCCGTTTCTGTGAAGGGAACGATCGTTTTTAGCTGAAAATGGTCATTTTCATCCTAAAACGATCATTTTCATTCTTGAAAAGTGTGTATCAAAGCCAAATAGGACATTTTGAGGAAAGGTTGGTCATTTTAAAGAGAGAATACACCAAAAAAGGCAAAAAAACACTCTTTCAACACCATTTTTTTAATTTTTTAAAGATTCAAACATAGTTTTCTGATGCAGTCGAGATCTTTTCTGAAGGTAAATATACTCGATGTCTTAATTGACTAATTTTTCTACTATTTTCCTTTTTCTTCCGGCTTTATCCATTTACCAATTAGATGTGATAATTTATGTGGGTAATATTTTTTATAATTGTGAGATGGCTTGTTTTTATTTTATTTTTATCTGCCTGTTCATTTTTGCTTTGCATCCAAATATATTATTTCTTTCATTTTTCAATATTTTTATTTTTCTTTTTGCTTTATCCATTTACCTGTTAGATGTGATAATTTATTTGTGTAATATTTTTATATTTTTGTGAATGTTCATTTTTATTCTATTTCTGTCTGTCTATCTATTTTTGCTTCGCATGCTAATATATTATTTTTGGTCTTGTGATGCGAGTTTTTTTATTATTTTAAGATCAAACTATTATATTTTGGCAACCTCATTAAATCTCAATGAAGTAATCTTTTAACAACCCGTTATTTTCTGTTGTCTGTTTTATTTTGTGTTTTTGCGTATTTTCCTACTGATTGCTTTTATTATTGCCTATTTTTTGTTAGATTTATTTTAGGTGTCCTAAAATGTAATTTTATTTTATTATTTATTTGGTTAGGATGTATTTCAGGTAATTGCTCTATATTATATTTTTATTGTCAAATTATTTTCCTATATATTTCATGAATGCTGTAATAATTAGAAAAATGATTTTTTATGTTATTGGAAAAAATAACCAAAATATTTTTAGTTAATTAATTGGTGTTTCATTAATAAAATGGGTTTTGATTTTTCTTAATAAAAGTTACAATAAAGAAAAATTATTTTCCTAAAATTTACATGTGAGAACTAAAGTTCTCATATTAAATTCATCACCCGATTTTATATATAGTACTTTTAATTTTAATTTTGAAATATTCCACGAATGCTGAATTAGGTAGAAAAATAATTTTACACATTAAAAGATAATAATCAAAATCATATTTTTACCCAATAAATTGGTGTTTGGCTAATAATATAAATTCTGATTCCTTCTCAATAAAAGTTATAATAAAAATGCATTTTCCAAAATTAGCATACGAGAACTAAAGTTCTCAAACTAATCATCCGATTTTAATAAAAGTCACTATAATAAAATCCATTTTCCAAAATTGGCATACAAGAACCAAAGTTCTTGAGATAATCAACTGTCCAATTTCATGTGTGATATTTTAATTCTAAACACCTATTTATTTTTTTGTAAATATATTCTATAAATTCTCATACATGAATACTTGATTTACTTTAATTGTAAAACTTCGCTTGAGAAAAGGAATAATATTATAAATTCAAACCAATTTCTATATTAATTTGAGGTATAAATAGGAGTAAGGTTTCAAACCACTCTAGTTTTAGCCCTATAAGGTATTTTTTGACTTCGGTCTAGTGGCAACTTCAACCTTGTGGTGCCCAACTCACATCTCCTAGGCTAATTAAATAGGAATGGACTTGATTCCTCTAGCTTCCTTCTTATCTTTTGAGACTCAAGGAGTGAGGCTTAGGTCGAGTTTTCTACTATTTTGGTTTGATCAGTCAAAGGAAAACATTAAGGGACACGAACAATGGCGACTCCACTAGGGACACCATGAGACCATGCTCCGAAAATATCTCAAATTAATATAGAATTCATATTTTAAATTTATAATGTTATTCCTTTTCAAAATTGCATCACATGCTAAAGCCTTAGAATAAGTTAGGGGTCCCATTTATATCCTAATGTCATTTCGAAGCATGAACCTAATTTCACTCAAATTAGAAGATTGTTAGAGGTGGCATCAAATCTAAGTCTCGTGCCTATAAGGTATATGAAATGGTGAACCAATTAGTCATATGCACATGATGAGATAGACCCATTGTGGAGGGACTATACTTAGATGACCATAACTGGTGCAACCAAACCATGACCCTATGTAATGACCAATAACAACTTCCCCTAAGTACCCTAGTTAATGATACATTGTATGCTATGTAGGCAAATATATGTGAAATATGACTTAATAATCTTAAAATGCTATTAAACCCATTAGGCCATTTCTAACTGGAGTGGGCTAAACTCTGTAATTTGACTTGATTGAACATATCCAACATATACGGACCAAATATTTTGCATGTGCTCTTTTGTATGAGAGAAATAATGCTCAGTTACCTATTATTCATTATTCAATCCTATCGGGGCCCCCGATGTACCATAGGTAAGCCCTCCTAGGAAAGAGTATGAGACTTCATGTGTGGGAAGTGATAAGGTCAGAAGGCTCTTGCTTGTGATTGTTGTTGTACACATCGACATACTTCAGCATTTCATGAATTCATGTGCATTCTCATTACATCATTTCTAACCCTTTGTCTTACAGCCATCATAAATCCTCGAGCTGTTTGGTTATGAGGGATAGACAAAAGGATAGCTTGACAAGAATTCACCACTACCACTCATGATCTGATAGACATAGTAGGGTAAGATGAAATCAGTTCTTCTACTCTGAAATTTAAAACTAGGATGGGCCAGAAATTTGAGGAGTTTGAGAAAAGGATGATGGATATAATTTCAAGGGCAATCGCTGAGGTAGTTCTTACTACCAAGTCACCGCCACATGTTGAAAACATAGCAACCACACCTACTAGAAAGACTACTGCTACCTCTAAGGGAATTAGCACTAGGAAACAAGCTACAGGAGTTAAGGGAAAAGATAAAAAGGCTAAATACTTCAATCTAGAATACGACTTTTGTGAAGACTTGATTACACATCGAAAGTTTGAGGACGCTGCTATGAAGAAATTAGAGGAGAAAGTGAAGGCAATAGCCAGACTCATCTCTATGGGCAAAGGAATAGATCCTAAGGAGTTTACCTTAGAATTTGAGGAGATCTTACCTTTCAAATTTAAGATGCCTGAATTACCTAAGTTTGATGAGACCTCTGATCTGAGAGCTCATATTAAGCAATATGTCATAGTCATGAGATGCACTGAGCTTAGCACAAAATAGAAGGTGGCTTATTTCAGCTTGACATTGCAAGGGAGAGTGATCGATTGGTATCACAGGTTGGAAAAGAAAGTGAAGGAGGATTGGAAAAGATCATGAAAACTTTTATTAACTAATATGACCGTAGCACTCACATGAAAGTTACCATTAAAGTCCTCGACTTTCTTAGGAAAAAATCCAATGAGACCTTCATAAAGTACCTTTCAAGATGGTGATCTAGCATTCTAGCAATGAGGAAAAAGTCGAAGACTTCATACTATATCTGCATGTTTATCAAGCATGCTAACCTATACTTGAAAGCCAAGGGGCTAAAAAGATTGGGAATACTTGAAAGATATTGCTATAGACTTAAAAGAGGAGCACAATGAGAAAAAAAGAGCTCGGAAGGGTTTAGAAATCGAAGGAATCAAGGTACTAGGAATGTGAGTCGAACAAGTTTCAGTGAGATTAATTTTTTTCAAACTATTGAAGTATCTGCTATAGCGAGGCACTACTCAAACTTAGGCAAGCCACTATCTTAGTGTCGGAAGTCATTCCAAAAAGAAGGAATGTTTCAACCACTTCCTTCTAGACCTTTTAGAAATGAAGGCTAACCTTATTACAGGTCAAATTTGTACTGTCAGTATCATCAACATATAGGCCACGACATAGATAATTGTTGTACTTTGAGGGACAAGATTCAAGACTTGATCAATTCAAGATAAATACCCAATTCAAAATAAAGATAGAAAGGTTAAGGTACTTGTTCAAGGGTTCCTCCACCAGTTAATATGGTCAATTCAGGTTTGTCAAAATGGCACGTGCTTTGGGACTTATACGGGAATGATTAATTAGCAATGAAAAGCATAGTAAAAGTGAGTCAGGGTTTAACATACATGATAGATATATGGGCTACAGACAGTGAAAGTGAGATGGAAGAATAAGTTTAGGATTTATGGGTAGATTCAAATCTAGAGCAAAAGTTGAGTGAAGAAGGAGAAACCAAAGCAGTAACCCGAAGTAGTTAGGTGGTACCTAAAATAGAGAGGGAGCCAACTCCCCTAATTTTAGAAAAAGAAGAGGATGCTATGACAAAAAAATTAAAGAAGGCTCCTGCACAGATTTTGATTTGGGATCTATTACATCAATCCTCTTCTCATTGATAAAAGGCGGCTGAAGCCTTATGTGCTGCAATAGTTTCAACAACCATATCACCATCTGACCTAGTGGTAATGGTAAAAGGGGAGGAGAAAATAATGGTCAGCTTTTCTGATATAGATTTACCACTTGAAAGGTATCACCTCAATCTTCCTTTATACATCAAAGCGGAAGTCAATGGTAAGCACACGGTATGTGTAATGGTTAATGATGTGTTATCGATTAATGTGTGCGCGCTCAAAGCCGTAGCTGTGTATGGGATTGAAGATTCAATGATCTCTTAGTCCAAGCTTACCATCATGGCCTATGACAACACAAAGAGACAAGTATATAGGACTTTTAAGGTCAAGCCCAAAATGGGAGTGATTATAAATGATGTAGAGTTTATAGTGCTCGATATCCTCACAAATTTCTCTGTACTTTTAGGAAGGCCATAGTTCTATAAGCTTGGAGGAGTTTTGTTGACATTATATCAGATGATAAAAATCCCCCACGATAGTGAGATAGTAATAATAAGGGCTGTGAGGGAGAATTAAGTTTCAATGCTCAAAATAGCCAACTAGCCTTTTAATGGTTTCCACATTGCTGGGACCTTCTCGAAGGAAAGGGAAAATCCTAAGGTGGTAAATATGCTAAAAAAGATGAATTATTTACCCAAAGTTGTATTAGGACATGCTTTTAAAGGTCTAATCTTAGCCATTCAACCTTAAGGATAGAAAGGTCAAAAGGGATTGGGATATATTGTAGAGACATTAGAATTGAGGAAAACTATGAAAGGTATCCCTGTTCAAGCCAAAAGGAATGTCAATTACTGTGGAGAGTCCAAGCTAGCTATCATCAAAGGATAGGTTGTGCTAGGGTTTAAGATTTTCAGTGATGTGTACCTAAATAAATATATTCTGTAAATTCTCATACATGATTATGTGATTTACTTTAATTGTAAAACGTCGCTTGAGAAAAGGAATAATATTATTAATTCAAACCTAATTTTCGTATTAATTTGAGGTATAAATAAGAGTAAGGTTTTGAATCGCTTTAGTTTTAGCCCTATAAGGTATTTCCCAACTTTGCTCAGGTGGCAGCTCCTACCTTGTGGTGCCCAACTCACTCCTCCTAGGCTAATCAAATAGGAATGGCCTTAGATTCCTTTAGCTTTCTTCTCATCTTTTGAGACTCGAGGAGTGAGGCTTAGGTCAAGTTTTTGGCTATTTCGGTTTGATTAACCCAAGGAAGACATTAATGAATGCAAACAGTATGTGTGGTGTCCATCTATCTATGCAGCAGTGCTCTCAAAGCTTGCAAATCAAGACAGAAGTCTCTACAAGCTAAATGGTCCAAAAATGTCTGAAATCTAATAGTTCTAACCTTTTTCTTCATTGATGCTGACATGGCAAAATACCTTTACTAATGTCTAGAAAGAGTACCCCCCACATTTGAGACATGTCTACAAAAAAGAGGCAAAGACATAAGTGTTCGCATGGACTAACATCTTAAAAATAGGTCTGCATAAATCACAGGTATAATCATTATCCGCACGAAAAAAAATTCACAGAGACATAGGTCTGCATGGATTACATTCACAAGCAGAACATAAGTTTGCACAGACATATAGTAGTTACTAATAAGTCTTCACGGACTTCTTAGTCTATCACATGTAGAATAACTTTATATCATATCCTAATGATGTTGGAATGAACAATTGAAGGTAAGGTTCACACGAACCAAGTATGCCTTAGCAAAATAGGTTCACATAGACTTATTAAACTAGAGGCCATTCGCATTATAAAAAATGAAGGAAAATCTAATCAAAACATTAATAAGGTATACATCTAAGCATGCATGGTGCATCAAATCTACAAAAATCAGAGTCGAGTCATGAAATGCAACTCCGTTCACTAGAGTGGCACTTCGAGACCAGTTAATAGCCATAAAAGTCATAAAATTGACTAGAATTGGCATTGAAATGTCCTCCACAGAAGGAGGAGGGGAAGAATGGGTCCTTATGCTCATCAAAATATGGAAAACTATCGAAGTTCCCTCAATTTCATTAGAGGACAGCGAGTGAAAGCCATTGATAGTGTGAGAAGCCATTAAGAAAGGTTTTTTGTGAGAGAGAAAATAGGAAAAGCAAAAACTAAAATGATTACAAATGAGAAAAGAAGAATGAAAATGAGCAATTATCATTCCGTCGTGATAGGTCTACACGGACTTGCAACCTTTAAGTCTGCATAGACCTATAACCATATAGCTCCAAGAGACTTCACAAGACATCTCTTAAAAGCCAGACAAATTACAGCTCCTATATGTCCAAGTTCTTTGAATAGTACCTTCTAGGTCCGAGTGATGTTCCCTACCATGCGAAGCATCGTCATGAGGCCAGAAAAGGGGCATATTAGTCTTAAAACTTTGACGGGCCTGAAATGGGTAAAATGAATCAATTTAAAAATTTATCAGAACTAATAAATCATTTTGGGTTAGGAACTAATGTATAAGGAGATAAAATGAGTTTATGCTGAGATGACCCCAAGATGTACCTGGATAGACCCAAAAATACTATACTATACACCTCAAAAATTCTAATGAACATGATGGAGAAGGAATTTTAATTTTTTGATGTCGTTTGATATTTTTGTTTCAATATTTTATTCTAACAGGTGAATAGTATCAAAAAGTCAATAGTAGACTTTTGACACCAAATTTTACATGGGTCTTAGTGACACTAATTGAGGATTTTTAAAACTAGAATGAGTATTTTTAGAGGTCCAAAGAATTTTCTATGAATTTTTGAAGTTTAAAAAGATATCAAAAGACAACAAGCCATTGGATCACCACTTGTCACAATCGGGGCCACCCAATTATCCCCATATAAGGGCCCACACATGTGCAAGGGTCACATGTTTGAGACCTTCATCTTCTACCTCTTTATCCCTAAAATCCCGACGCTATAATCTCTCTCTCCTCTATTAATTTTCCTTCATTTCACTCTTCTCTCATGACTAATTTTCACACAAATTATACGGTTCTTAACCTCAATGACCTCCTAAACCCAATTCCTCTAATAGAAACTAAACACAGAAGCTAAAAAGAGAGAAATCACACCATGGTGAATAGTGTCTAATTCTTGTGTAAGTGTTTTTAATTCAATTTTTGTTTTTGTTTTAGGTAGGTTAGGGTATTTTAAGAATGGCCATGGTCTTAGATTTTTATTTGGAGTTGTATTGAATTTTTGAGAATTTTTCTAAGCTAGAAATATATATGTTTAGGTTCCAAAGAAGCCATTGAAGGAGAGCAAGGTCAAGCCTTCAAGTGGTGGAGAAAAGGGTGTTTTCACACCCTAGGTATGTGGAATAGATTTCAATTGAGTATGTCAATTGGTTTGCCATGAAATTATGCATGTATTGTGTATGGAATTGTAAGTTTAGTGTGTTAGGCACAATATTGATGTAATCTAATGATATGACTATGTAAATGGTGTTAAAATAACATGATATGCATGATACATGAGGAAAGAAATATGGTGTATGAGTATATACATAGTGTGGCTGAATGGTATGTGTAGAATGGCATGGCATGTATAGTGATGTATATGGCATGTTAAGTATGACAATGGCAAGTAAATAGGAGGAATAAATTATACTTGATAATGAATAATGATATTAAAATGTATGACATGAAATCTTGATAGATAATGTCCTAATTGAGTATGTAAAGTGTATCTAAGTAATGACTAAGACATTAATGTGAATATGTGTACCCTTTGGTGGCCTAAGTATAAAATATAGTTTATGAAAGAGTATGTAAGGAAATGATGTATGATTAATGAATTTAGAGTTGGTATGGTTGGTATTATGCAAGACACAAAATCTAAAATTGACTAAATGACTAGTGACATACT
>CANXYI010570724.1:0-10973 GCA_948208565.1 Hura crepitans
AAATGACTTCAAATTGGGTTCAAACTTTGCTTAAAATTCTCTCATAATTAATACTCCCCCGTTGGTACACTTAATGTGACTTGGGTTTTGGAAAGCACTATTCACCCTTGAAAGTACTATTCATAAGAGTTGGGATTTTCGAGTTGTTATAACCCCTCCATGTAGACTTGCTTCCATTGTGTTAAGACTGGGCATTAGAGGATCTGTTACAAATCCTTTTAGGAGTCTCCTAAGAAAGAGAAGTAAATAATAGCTTTAGCTTTAAGTGTGAATATTATTGAGACTAATACTAATACTACTTTTAATAACCATGTGTGCGCATTGGATACCTATTGTAGTTCTCATTTATGCTTTTCATTTGTAGGGACTAATAAGTAATAAAAAGGTAGATAAAGGCAATATGGACCTACCTATAGCAAATAGAGCATGTGTTATTGTATTTAGCTTTCAATTTAGTATTAGATCATGAAAACTACTATTATGTTCTTTGTTTAAACAAGAATATATTTCTTTATCTTTCCTTTTGAAATAAGGTTTTGATATTTCAATCAATAGAAATAGTCACTATTCCATTTATTTGAATGCTATCTTTTATTGTTCTAGTAAGAATATTAATGAAATTTATATTCTTGATCAAATTAAAGAGGTACATAAAGTTAATACCAAAAGTATTAAACAAGATAATTGGAAACCATCTTACTTATGGCATTATCAACTTGGTTATATTAATGAGACACATATGTTTAATTAGCATAAGGGTGTTATCATAGGATCATTTAATTATTAATCATTTGGAACATGTGAGTTTTATTTGGTAGGCATGACGAAAAAATCACACTTTAGTGGTAAGAGTGAATATGCTAATAGTTTGTTAGAGTCAATACATTTGGATACATGTGGCCTAAAGTCTATGCATGGTTGGAATGGAATATACTTATGACACTTAGAGAAAATGTTACATCATGTCGAGTACATAACATAGCATACATGATAGATCTTATAGCTAAGGCATATAAGATCCTAATCATGTGATCTCTCTTTTTTTTTTGTGTCTTAGAGCACATAGACTTAGAAAGGAATTTTCCATGAGTCACTAGATTAAATCTTTTCTTTGAAAGATCCATGCTAAACATGTTTAGCATCTTGTCTATTTATATAGACAGTGAAAGACTAATCAACCTCTTTTATCTATCTACATAGATCTAAATCCCTAATATGTAGGTTGCTTCACTAAGGTTTTTTATAGACAATTTTTTAATTAGCCAAATTATAACTAATTGTAATATAGAGAAATCATTTCCCATGATTAATATGTCATCCACATATAATACTAGAAAAATGGTTGCACTCCTACTAACCATTTTGTAAACAAATGGTTCATCCATATTTGTCAGAAACCAAACTCTTAGATTGTCTCATCAAATCAAAATGTTATAGCTCTTAGATATTTTTTTAGTCTATGAATGGACTTTTGTAGCCTCCACAACTTCATGTTATCTATGGATAGAAATCCCACAGGTTATGTCATATACACCACCACTGACAGGTTTACATTAAGGAAAGCTACCTTTACATCCATTTGCCATATCTTATAATCATAATGTGTAATAATATTAAGAAGAATCCCAATGGATTTAAGCATGGCTACTGATAAAAAAGTTTTCACCAATGTCAATTTCATGCCTTTTGTGATAACCTTTTGCAACTAACCATACCTTCCATGTTTGTCCTCTTTTTAAAGATCTATTTACACCCAATGGGTTTAATCCCCTCAGGTGCATCAACTAAACTCCATACTTGGTTGTCATATATAGAATCCATTTTCGATTGCATGGCCTTTAACCATAATTTTGATTCTAAACTCTTCAAAACCTTAACATAGTTTAAAAGATCATCCTCTTCTATTATTGTTATATTATTGTTCTCATCTATGAGAAATCAATATCTCTTTAGAGTATTGCAAATCCTAATAAAACATCTAAGAGCTTGTGTTTCCATAAATTTTACTACTGCATCATCACTATGTGTATTAGACTTAAGATCAATCGATTGATCTGCTTCTATTTTTCGATCATGAACTTCATCAAGTTCTATTATACTCCTATTATCTTGCATTAAGAAAAACTCTTTCTCTTAGAAGATAGCATGGTTTGAAACAATCACCATTTTTAAGATAGCATGCTTTGAAATAAATACCTTTTATTCCAAAGCATTCTAAAGTAATATACAAGTGACTCATTTGGATTTCCCATAAATAAGCACTTATCATATTTATCATCAAGCTTATCTAACACAATTCCTTTCACATAAGTAGGGCAACCCCACAATTTCATATGTGTAACAATTGGCTTCTTATTATGCCACATCTTATATGGTGTAGCATTAACTGATTTTGATGGAACTCTTTCTAAGAGATAAATATTAGTTTCTAAGGCTTAGCCCTAAAATGATCTAGGTAACTTTGCAAAGCTCATCATAGATTGAACCATTTCTAAAATGGTTTGATTTCTCTTTTTAGATACAAAATTATGCTATGGTGTATACGGAGGACACACTAGGATAATATACCATTATCTCTTAGATAACTCTAAAATTCATGACTTCTCCACCATGATCTTATTAAAGTGCTTTAACACTTTTATCAAGCTATTTCTCAACTTCATTTTTTAATTCTTTGAACTTTTTAAAGGCTTTAGATTTATACTTCATCAAGTACATATACTCATATCTAAAGTAATTATAGATAAAGGTAATGAAGTAGAGAAACCCACCTCTTGCTTGTATGTTTATAGGACTATATACTTTATATGTATAAGGTCTAAAAGTCCACTAGCGCATTAACTGTTTCCATTAAAAGGTGTCTTTGTCATTTTGCATAATAAACATGACTCACATGTTTGATTGATTCATAATTAAGGAACTTAAGTCACTAGACTTGTGTAACTTAGACATGCACTTCTTGTTTCTATGGCCTAAGCATTAATACCATAAGAAATATGATATTAGGTTATCCACCTTTTTTCTCTTATTATTAATATTATAGAGTTCCTTTTGATTACCAAGAATATAAACTCTATTAACATTATATCCATAATAATATAATACATTGTCTTTATAAATTGACCAACCGTTGCTCTTATTAATATTAGTATCAAAATCATGTTGAGCAAGACAAGATAAAGAAATAATGCTCTTATTTAAAGAAAGAAAAAAATAAAAGTTATTAAATTCTAATACTATTCCTAAAGCCAAGTACAGATGATATGTTCCTACAGCTAATGCAATAACTCTTGCTTTATTTGCTAGTCATAGGTTTACGTCACCCTTTTTTAACTTTTTACTATTTTTAGTCCTTGCATGTCATAAACTAAATGAGAACCACATTGTTATCCAATACCCATGTGTGATTATTAATAGCAATATTAGTATAAATCTTAATAATGTTAATACATGAGGTGGAAGCATCTTTATTTTTCTCTTTTTTTGGTTAAGGTAAGCCTTGCAATTCTGCCTCTAATGATAGGTCTTACCACAATACAAATAAGTTGCCTTAGAATCAATCTCTTTCTATGTTGTAGCATTAGCAGTAGTAGGTTATTTGCCCTTGCCCTTCTTTACCCCATCAAAGGCCTTGGTTATCTTCTTCTTTTTTTCTTTCTTCTTGGAAGCAAAAGATTCTACAACTATTACTGCTTTGGAATTCTTTTTCACAGCATCCTTAACAGTCTTGAGCATGCTTAGCAACTCAAGGATCATTGTGTGAATCTTATTCATCTGATAATTAAGCATAAATCATATATAAATATCTAGAAATATCAAGTCTATGCTTAGATCATGATCTATCACAAAGCCTAAAGTACTTAACCACTCAATGCGCCTATTCATCTTCAAATTGTGCTTAACAACTGAAGTCCCTTCCACTATTTCATAGCAAAATATGGCTTTAGATATCACATATCTTTTAATCCTACTCTACTTATCAAATAGTTTGCATAAATAAAATATAATTATATGAGCAATAATATGCTCATTCTTTTTTTGGAATTCAAAAGACATGAATGCCAATATATGTTAGATGTATACCCTAGAGTTTATGTAAAAGGATTATATTCATGTGTTTAAACCTTCTTAAAAGGCATTTTTGTTTATATCATGGTACTTTTATAACCTTGTGAATTAATGTAAAAGGCATTTCTCTTTATATCATGGTACTTTTATATATTACTTATAATTATTTGCAATGTCTTAAACTATGTTACAAAGTCTCTAGTATAAAATCATAGTACAAAGGAAATCTTAAAATGTTTAAGATGTGAGATTCTTATTAAACACAAATGTGATATACCTAAATTTCACTTATCATAAAACAAGATAGGACATTGTTAATATGGATAGATCAGCACATGTTATAATTGTTGACTAAATCAATCAGTAGTTCTCATAAGCTATAAGCATAGAGATGCTTAGAGATAACATATGGATGCAAACTTAAGAAGTAAGTACATCGAGAGACCCACTATGAGATATTCACATGGATACTAAATCTATGTCAGTGATAGTATCTCATCATTTCAATGGTGCAAGTATCCTTAGACTTGAAACCACTAACAATCAGAAAAATGGACTGATATACTTTGACTCTAAAGCTTTTTCTTCAAACAAGAAGTATACATAGTGAGGTGCTTAGGTATGGCATGAAATATCTGAAGATGGGGTAGTAATCAATAAAGGATTCACAACCCCAGGTTATAATAGGGAATTTATCTCACAGTTGTAATGTGTAATCTTTATTCAGGAATCTTTGGCAAAAGTAAGATGCCATGTGTTAATGGGATTCACAAAGTGCATTTTTTGAATAAAGGTGAAATTATTTAAATAATATGTCCAAGGCTTAACAAGACATACTTAGTTAAGTTTTTAGTTAACACAAATCCATACTCTAAACTGGATGCGATAAAAAATGGTGAAAGGAGTTTATTGTGCCGTAATTGAATATGGAAAGGTTAAGTCAAACCACTTGACTTTTTAGCATATGGGTAGTCATGATGGATGGATAGATGCCTCTCTTAATTTGTATACAAGTGATATATCAATTAGTGAATTGATATTGATTTAATAAGATTAAATCTATAAAGTCTCAGTTGGACTAGGAATCAAATACACTAGTACTACTAAGTTATTCTAGAAACCCATACATAAAAGGAGTTTGAAGAAGATTTAATGATATTAAATGTTCTAATGATATGAGATATCATTGGAAGAAGAATTAAGATGAAGAATTAAGCAAATGGGCTTGGGGCCTACTAGCAAATGAGAAGTCTAGAAATCAGGGGTTTTTAAAAAATTAAGGTTTTTAGACTTGGACCTTGTTGAGTCCAAATTTTAATTGTTCTTACATCTAATTATTTATGCACCTTTAAAAGGTTAAAAAGGCCTTAAATCAAAGTAATTATTAATCTAAAATAGGGCCTAAGAGTGCCACATAAGATTAATAAAAGTGGGGCCAAAATAGATTGCACATAAAGCCTATTAAAAGGCTTATACACATAAGATAGAAAGAGGCCTAATTAGTAGGCCCATTCTAGTCCGACTCAGGGCTTATTTTAAGTTTCAAAATCTGACCTAAAAATGTTTTATTTAAAGTATATATGGCCTTTATAGCTATAGCCACTAGACGCATATTTTTTGTAGCATAAATTGCCAAATAGAACAATTGAAAACACATAAATTTCTTCTTCCTTTATCCACTTGAAAAATCCTACTAGCACTTAGATTTTCAAGTTGCTCTCTTCTAAGAACTTCTTGTGTGGATTACCTTGGAGATGTTTACAACTAAGGATCACTATGGTTCATGATAATCCAAAGAGAAAAGCAAAAGAAAATGAAAGTTGCATATTGGAATCACTTAGAGAATTTATGATAAATTCTTATTCTATGACTTCCTTTAATTAAATAATTTTAATTTTCAATTTTTCAATGTTCCAACCATTGCTAAGGTTCCATGGATGTTTTGTTTTTGCTGAATATGAGTCCATGGAAAGTAACAATATAATACAAATTGCTAAGTCTGAGTTCTTTGACTATTTGAAATATGCTAATTAAGCATCAGCATCAGTAGCATCCTCAAGGTTAGATGGCAATGGTTTCTCCAAGACATAGCCTAACTTCTCACTCCTAAGAATGATTCTCAAGTTTTGAAGCCAGTCAATGAAGTTGAGCAAGTTAATTTAATGGTATCTAAGATTGTTCGTAGATTCATGTTTATTGTACTTATGATGTAGTAATGACAACTTATAAGTAATGATCGAAACATGTTAAAATATAATTGTGTACATGAAAGCATTTTATTAGGTCTTTTACAAGATCCATATGTGCTCCCACAATTTTATTATGAACTAAGTGCCCCACATTGATATGAGAAAGCTTGATAGTTTTCTATAAGAGATAATACCCATCTCTTATTAAGCTTGAACCTTAAGTTTACCTAATAAACCCAACTCGTAATAAAAAAAATAGTATGCATCACATGCTAATTGCATCATATACAGCTACTAATCATTAAGTTACCAACTTTTATTGCATATGCATCATATACATATTTCATCAATCTTACCTCCAGAACCACTAATCGTGGGTATGCCCAACAAGCTAACAAACTGTCCAAGATAGACCCACTAGTATAGTCGTAACATATTTGACATAACATGAGCTTAAGTTTTCCCAACAACCCAACACTAAGATTAACTTTAGTTAAAACTATACTAATAGAAGGCTTTCAAGCCTTAGTATTTAGTTTGAGAGATTTCGTCTATTTTATCCTCATTAGAGTTGCATACATTAGTATGCTCATGTAAAGGGATTTTGCATGTTTTTGCATGCACATGCATTTTTAATTTCATTAAATCATGCATATGTTATTTAAACACATTAAATATATGATTTAACTATAGACTTTTACTACATTGATTTCTTTGAGACAGAGGAAACAAATCGGTGTCGGATTTTCAGTAGTTATTGTAACGCCCGAAAAGTCAAAGTCTTGTGAACAGTATCGAACGGACCTGAATGATGTTCCCCATAGTGCGAGTCATCATTTTGAGTCCGATGACTGGCATATTGGTCATAAAACTTTGAGGGGCCTGAAACTAAGGAACATGAATGAATTAAAAATTTTAGCAGAACTAATAATTATTATTAGGTCAAAAACTAATCTTTTCAGAGATAAAAAGATTTTGGGCTGGGACAGCCCCGAGACTGGGAATGTGTCCCGATGGTCTTGAAAATGCCATACCCTAAATCTCAAAAATTACACTGAGTATGGTGGTGGAGGAATTGGAATTTTCTGAGGTCAACTTGTAATTTTATGAATATTTTATTCTGATCATGAATAGTGCTGAAAAATCAATAGTGGAATTTTAAGTTAAAATTTTGCATGGACCTTAGTGTCATTAAATTAGGAATTTAAAAACTAGAATGAGAATTTTTGGAGAACTAGAGAATATTTTATGCATTTTTGAAGTTTCAATTCGGCTTTGTGATGAATAGTGACTTTTTGCTCTCGAAGGAATTTCGAACCAAAATTTTACATGGGCCTTAGTATCAATAATTGAGGATTTTTACAATTGAAATGGGAATATTCGGAATTATAGAAGATATTTTTTGAATTTATCAAGCAAAAAATTGACCTATTATGGACTTAAGAGAATTGGGCCAAATTAGTAGGCCCAGCCCAGCCCAGCTCATGGGGGCTATTTTAAATCTGGTTATATCCTATGGGAGGAGAGGACTTCATCTTCTTCCACAATCCTTCATGGCCAACGACATAGTAAGAGAAAGAAACCATTTTTTTTCAATTTTCTCTCTCCAAATTACACTATAATTCCCTCCAAATTTTATAAAAAATAAACCTCCATCATTCAAAAGCTTGGTTTCCACCAAGAATTGCAAGGGAATAGAGCTAAATCTCAATATTCACTACTTGAGTGAATAGTAACTCAAGTAAGCCAATTTATTCAAATTTCAATTTTTATTTTTAGTATAGTTAAATTAGACTATTTTAAGAATAGCTATGGTGTTAGAAATTCAATTTGAGGCATAGGTAATTTTATAGGAATTTTTCTAAGTGAAATTTGGTTGTGTTAGGTGGAGATTGCTCAAGAGTGAGGGAGGCCATAAATCATAGCTCAAGTGGTGTTGACAAGGGTGGAAAAGCACCCTAGGTATGTGGAATAATGTAATTATACTATGTCTTATTCATATGTGTATAGAATTGCATGTATACTTGTATGGAATTTGGGTATTTGAGGCACAGGCATATTAGTTGTGTAAATTATGGTGATAGGTATTACTTTTGGCATGATTTTAAGACATTTTGTAGAATAAATTGATAGCAAATTCTGAGTGTAAATGAGTGTGATGATAATGGCATAAAATGGACATGGTGTATGCATTGATATATGTGTTTGTTTGGTGTGTGGAAAGTTGAGTAAGAGGTGCACATAAGCCAAGAATAATGACCTAAAAATGGTGACATTAGGTGTCTAAAAATTAAGGCTAAGTTAGGGGTACTGAAGTCACAAAAAAGTCAATTTAATTAAAATACTTTACAAAGACGGGTTAATGTGAGAATAATAAACGTGATAGCCTTAAGAATGAGGCATGAAAAGGTAAAGGCAATGAGGGCCATAAAATGGAAATTGACTAAATGAGTAGTGTCAGTTGCGAAAACTGACCAAATGAATAGTGATTTTGCGACAGTGGCAAAATCGTAATTATTTGTGAGAATTAGACTTATAATGTCATATTAAAGATAAAATAACACTGAATGTCATGTAAATTAGGTAATGGCCTATTAGTTAGATGCCCATTGGTTGGGTTGACCGGTCAACTAGGGATAAAGCAGCTGCTTGATGGTCAGCTCCTTTGGGGTCCACTACCGTGTGTTAGTAGTGTTGACACTATACGATGCTTCAGCATCCTGTTTGTTGTGATTATTGGTATTTGAAGTATCTATGGATAGGTCCCTACTATCCACCTGAGGTTATTATGATGTCTCTTTCAGATATTGGGAGGTCTACGGACTGATCCCAGCTATCTGCTAGTCCAGTATTAAGAGGTCTATGGACTGATCCCTGCTATCGGGAGAGGTAAGTGCAGCTACTTAGGCCCTAAAAGTAGGCCACTGCATAGGATAGTCCTACTATCTAGTGTTTTTAAGTGTGGTTTGTCTATGGGCCTATAAATAGATAAAATGATAATAATAAGTGATGCATGAAATAAATGAATGTGTAAATGGATTTAGAAATCTAGGATAACTTAATTGTGTGTGGAACTTTACATGATGCTTGTTGCAAGAGACATATTATAATTGTGTTATTCCACCACTAAGTTTAGTACTCAGCATATCAGTGTTCTAATGCACAGGATGCGAGTAGTGTACAGGTCAGCATTAGAAGTCAGCATCGATGTAGCTATCTTAGTGTTTTGGAATACTACTTCTCTTTTTGAATATATATGTAAAGTGTATGGCACTCATGTATTTAGGTAGGTTAGAATGGGTAGTAAATCTGTGTATATTATGGAAAACTTATTGAGTATGTATATATAATGTTATATAAGTGAATGGTTATTTTCTCGGCATGTCTTTGTGTGTTGATGGGTCTACAACCCTGTGTGTTATGAATGTGATGAATTAGTTTTAATGGTTAATTCTAGAGGAGTAGAGGGTCTAGAGGGGGAACAAAGAGGGTTTAAGAACTTTGAAGTGCATTTTCTTTATAGGTTAAATTTGGTTTGGAACTAGTTGTTGCCCAAACTTTTGAAAATTGTCTAGTATTACTTGAGGACGTTTTTAACGGACCAAAATAGGACGTAATTAAAGAATAAGTGATAAGATTTAGATAAAGAAAATGTTTGGTCAACCATGGTCAAAGATGGGTAGAAGTTAAATGAGTGACCCCTAGGGAAATCCTAGGATCGATGACCTCAGTGGGAAGTGATACGCTCTTCCCGTTTTAGGTAGAAATGGGTAGGGGGTGTTATAGTTTACCATGAATTATAAACCTAAAAACAAATAAAAGAACACTTCTATCTATTTCTTCTTGGTCCTTCTTGGTAGGCTGTCTTTAGCATTTTTGCTCCTTATATTTCTTTATCTTAATCTAACCCTATGTAATCCAATTACAAATCATATAAATTAAAAGACCTCATGTTACTTGTAAGGGGACTTATATGAGAAGAGAAATGCAATAGAGAAATAATAGAAAAGGCTAGGCTACACAGGCCTAATTTAACAAACAAAAAATCATGCAATGCAAATCAATCTCATTGGTCTTTATCCATAACTAGTCATCATCCCAAACATGCACCCTTAAATACATTTCAAATGATCATAATTAACTTGCAATTTTTAAATCCCATCTGGTTGAATTTAGTTTATTTTACAACTCTTTCAATATTAACATGACATGCATGCTTAGATTTGTGAAACTTTAAATATAGAAATTTATCTCATTAATCCAATTAATCAAATTAATTCCATATTTAAGCATTCTTTTCCATTTAGAAACCATTTTCAGAAAGGAAAAGTTTTCAATCCAATTGAAAATTATTTTTAGTATTCTCAGCTTTCATATACTTGAAAATGTTTATTTTCTTCAAACTATTGGTCCAACCAATAATTAATTTATAAATTAATTTATTTAATCCAATTAATTAAATAAATTTTTGTCAATTCTAGTAAAAAATTCCAACAAAATTTTGGAATTACTTAATTCAAATATTTTGAATTGCACTATACCAAATATCCAATTTCTAGCATTTATCAATAAAGTAACTTGTATTGTTTTGTAAAGTAATTATTCCAAATGATTTTGGACTAATAATATCGAGCATGAACATATTAAATTACATATAATGACAAAAAATTAATATAAATTAATATATCCAATTGATCAACTCAAAACTATTTTGTT
>CANXYI010570736.1:0-10268 GCA_948208565.1 Hura crepitans
GATCAACATACTATTAAGCTCACTAAAACTCTCTTGACATCTACTATCTTACTTAAACTTTATATCTTTCCTCAAAAGACATGTCATAAGGGCTGCTATCAAGGAAGGCCCCTTGACAAACCTTCCATAATATCTGACCAAACCTAAGAAACTCTTGATCTCAGTTGTGTTTCTAGGTTGTTTCCACTTTATTATAACCTAAATCTTACTAAAATCGACCCTTATGCCTTCTACCAATGCGATATGCCTAAAAATGACTCTTCCTCTAACTATAACTCACACTTGTTGGGCTTAGCATAGAGCTTCTCATCCCTTAAGATCTATAAAATTGTTCATAGATGCTTTTTATGCTCTTCTCAATCCTTAGAGTACACAAGGATGTCAGTAATGAAGACTACTACAAAATAATCTAGAAATAGCCTAAAGATCTACTTAATGAGATCCATAAATGCCGTCGTTACATTAGTTAACCCAAAAGGCATCCTTAGGAACTCATAGTGAACATATCTAGTCTTGAGAGTTGTCTTGTATATGTCCTCCTCTTTCACTCTCAGCTAATAATACTCGAATATAAGATCAATCTTAGAAAATACACTTACCCCTCTAAGCTGATAAAAAAGATCACTGATCTATGGTACGGGAAACTTATTCTTGATGGTGACTTTGTTTAACAGCCTATAATCCACATAAAGTCTCAAAGAACCATCCTTTTTTTAATAAATAGAACTAGTGCTCCCTATAGTAAAAGACTTGGTTTGATAAAACCTTTATCAAGAAGCTCTTGCAACCGTATCTTTAAATCTTTCAACTCTATAGGAGCTATCCTATATGGAGCTATGGAAATTGGTAATGTGCCTAGCATCACCTCAATTTTGAATTCTAACTCCCATTCTGGTGGCAAACCAGGTAATTCATCTAAGAACACATCCTCAAACTCAGCCACAATAGGAATCTAACTTGCTTCTGGTACTTCTTTTTTAGTGTCAACAACATATGCAAGGTAAGATTGACAACCCTTTTGCATTATATTACAAGCCATACTATTAACACTATATTAGCCATACAATCCAATCTCTCATTAATCAATGTCACTTTTGACCCATCACTAGCTTGTAACATGATCATCTTCCTTTTACAATCTAATATGGCATGATACTTGGATAACCAGTACATGCCTAAGAAAAGATCAAACTCATTAAACAATAATTCAATGAGATCCACTAAGAAAACATGTCCTTGTGTTGACAAAGAAAAGTCTCTGTACACTTTGTTAACTATAATGTGTTGCCCTATAGGATTGCTAATGATTATATCAAAACCAAGGTCATCTAACTCTAAACCATGATTTATAACCTGTGTTGCGCAGATATATGAATTTGTGGACCCCAGGTCCATAAGTGCTAAAGCAAGTAAATCAAAGATATGAAAAATACCCATTATAACCTCTAGAGTGTCTTCCTCCTCTTAAGCCCATATGGCATACTGCCTAGTTAGAGCTCTGCTCTCTGACTTGTATTATTAACTAGTGCCAGCTTTGCCCCTAGAGTCTCTCTTCTGTGATATCTCAAATGGCCTAACTGGACAATCCCTTTAAAAATGATCCCTAGAGCTACAACCCTAGCATACTCTCTGTGTAGCTCTCTAACATACACCTCGGTGTTTCCTATGCCAAATTTGACAAGCTGATGTTAAAACTCTACCAGCAGTAGATCTAAGAGCACTTGATGTTTTAGTTTGCTATAGAGTTTGTACTCTAGAACCCTATCTAGACTTCTGAGACTACTCTAACTTTTTACTCTGTTGTTGCCTGAACTCCCCCTTTCTATTTCTTATCCATTGCATACCCAAAACTACCTTGTCCCCGACTATATGATCTCTTCTTGAAGCTATCTCTCTTCTATCTCAACTGATGTACCATCTTTATGGTATGACAAACTACTACCAAGGCTAAAAAATCCCTAATTTACATCCAAGCAATTTGTTGCATGATGTATAGGTTTAACCCCTTCTAGAACTTTATGCAATAGTCTTCCTCTATTGCCACCACTAGCATGTATGGTCAAGCAAGCAAACTCTTTCGCATACTCAAATATAGTCTTGTGCTTCTGCCTTAAGTCTATGAACTCATACTACTTCGATGACACCCTTACCGGATTCCTAAAGAAATTCGATAAGTAGTGGACTTCCTACTTGGTCACCCATCCTTGAATTACCCCAGGATTCATTCATTTAACACTTACTAAAAGTGCAACTATTATTTGTATTTAACTTAATTCTTGAATTTACCTTTATGTTACATTTACTTACAATACGATGGACTTGTGAAGTCCATTAATGGTTCATTTCATTCACTATAAAAAAATTTCGATAGCACAACAGTTGTCTAGGTGATATCCTAAATTCTTTCCACCTGCATAATATAGTTTCAATGATCTTATATCTTAATATATCACTCTTGGACCTTCTTGGTCCTCCAAATATCATAAGCACTTAAGCCTCAGGCCTCCATATTCAACTCAAAATAAAATCTAAATCACCTGATTACACAAGTAATTATTTATCTCCCAAAGGCTATTTATACAAGTTTAAACTTATTTAGATTACAAAACCACAGCAACTTTTTAGCATGCAGGACACATAACCTACAGTTATTACAGGAGTGCCACTATGTACCTCCAAATACATACAATGCAAGTTTTTATTGCCTCAGCTACTACACTACATGTACCTCGAGGCTTATCAATTACCTTTGCTTAATTGTGCACCAAAACACTAGTACGCTCAGTATAAAACTCAGTGGTGAATTTAATTAATGGAAAGCATGTCTCACATGATATACATAATTATTCAAGTCATTTATCTTGTAGCATTCATACATAATATAGTCTATTAAAAATAATATATTACTTTTAATTAAATGAATTAATTGTAATTCCTCAATCAATTTACACCATTTATACCCTTTCATACCTTTTATCAAATTAGTAGCTATAGCTCACTCGACATTTTTAATAATAATAGTCAAGATATTACACTTATTTGTGTATAAGTATAATTTTTTCTTAATTCAATGAGACAATTTAAATCAATGTGGAACTTTCAATCATTTACTTTAAACATATTATTCAACTAATTAAATAATTAAAAATAATAATATTTAAGTTTAGAAATAGGCCCAGCTAGGTAGACTATACTTGAATACACTAGACCAAAGAGGAAAATAAAATAGCGTAGTGATTCACATTCTAGACCCCGACTGTTGCACCGGCCTTATTAAGTGAATGTCATAGCCAAGTCTAACTATCGGACTAGTACAATAGTCCTATGAGACCTATGTCGCTGCACCGGCAAAGATCAAGGAAATGACTACAGTCAAATTTGACTATCTAACTAGTGCAGTGGCCCTCTAAGACCAACATCACTACATCAACAAAAATCAAGGAAATGCCTATAGTCAAATATGAGTATCCAACTAGTGCAGAGGCCCTTTGGGACCTACACCGCTGCACCGGCAAAGATCAAAGAAATGCCTACAATTAAATATGATTATCGAACTAGTGCAGTGGCCCTTTAGAACCTATGCCACTCCACTAGCAAAGATCAATACTAGCATCAAGTGGTAAGAGTAGAAGGTTGTCTATCCAATAAACTAGTACAGTTACCCTAATGAGGTCCTAGGCAGGTGCACCAGCTGTGTTTGAAAAATAGACAGTGTAGTAACTACTAGAATCCCTAAGTTGATAGGTTAACATATGCAGTGGGTGTCTAAATAATGGGCCATTAACCTTACATTAGAGTCATTTTTGTACTAGCCATTATTTTAAAATATTTTTAGTTTAAAAACAAATGGATAAAAATTTAATCTCATAATCAATTATTTCATCCTAGACTATTATGAGCCATTTGTCTCAGTTTCTCATTTACTTTATTACCAATCATCATTTAATACTATTTAAGAAGGTTTAATAGTCAGATATAAATTTATTTCAATAGCTAAAAATTGACCTGGACAATTATGGGTCTTTTTTGTTCCTACCAGACAATTTTAAGTCTCTTTTTTGAGCTCAACTTAAATTCAACTTATAAATATAGTTGAATTCATTTTATTTTAATATTATAAGTACACTTATGTGTACTTTATGAGCAGCATTTAAGTCCAGTAAATGGTAATCATTTTTATAAGACAGTTACAGGTTAGCTTATGAGTTTTTGTCACGATTATAGGCCATAGCCAATATTCTTTTTGTCCTTATTATAGGCTGATAGCTAATATTTTTTTCTATCACCATTATAGGCCTGTAGCCATTAAATTTTTAGGTGTCTTTCTATGCCTCATTGCATGCCAAATAATTAGCCAATATAGGCTTAAATTCATGTCATTATATTTCTTTTACATTAGCCTTAGAGTAGTCTCATTTTTTGTTTGACTTAAGTGAGTAAAAGCTTCATAATATGGGCACAATTTGGTGCCAATATGAATCACATTTTTAGACTAAATTGTTCGTACTCTTTTTATCAATCATTTTCCTTCACTTAATTAAAGCCATTATTTCCTTATGTGTTAGCTAATCCTTAGCAAGCCACATTATTCTCATATATGGTTTACCTTATCAATTTATTGACATATATGTATGTGGGTGGTTCGATGTCTTATCAATTTATGTCAGATATGTATTTTGATTATGGTAAAGTGCACCCCTTTCGACCACCTATATGTAGTAACTAAAGATGTACATATTTCATAGCTAGTCAACCTTGGATACTACATGTTATTATTTTATG
The DNA here is from genome assembly GCA_948208565.1 of Hura crepitans. Taxonomy (NCBI): domain Eukaryota; kingdom Viridiplantae; phylum Streptophyta; class Magnoliopsida; order Malpighiales; family Euphorbiaceae; genus Hura; species Hura crepitans. The sequence goes on from CANXYI010570736.1 coordinate 4,783, forward strand.
CATGGTGACTACATACGGCTACATGGAATCTATATTTCATAACCCTTACATCGCTAATTTTAAGTAATACCCAACATACACACAAGCATGCATTACTTTACTTAGCTCCTTACCTAAGATCATGCTCATACATCACACTTATTTGCCATCCCAATCCATCATCACTTATACCACCATACACCTTAAATCCCTTGTACATTACTCAACCACATATTGCTAAAGAGGCATTCACGCCTTCACTCATAAGTAACCTCTCTTATTATTATTATTATTATTATTATTATTATTATTATTATTATTATTATTATTATTATTATTATTATTATTATTCAATTCCCATATTTTCAACCTACTATGATACATATATCCTAACTAATCCCATGCTTAGCTCTCAACCAACTTAGTAACTCCTTTACATGTATATACTTTTTATGATTCAGCCCCCCCAACTAGCACTACATAATGCCGTTACCCCTATATGGTTTATAATACACCCTTTCATGCCACCCATGCTCAAGATTCCCTGTTCTTGTACTAAATCAGCGATCAAATATCCCCACACATAATTATATCAACACTAGCCTATCTAATCCCATAGATGCAAAAAGGTGGGCGTTTGATCCCTGGATACACACACATGCAAGTCATCTCCATGACACACAGACCACAGATTTCTTTCATTAATTTAAAGGTCCATACCACCATTATGTCAATAGCACGTTGGAAAATTTTAATCCTACTACCCACTATACCTACACCTATACATAACTCACCCTAAACTCACGTCACTTTTATTCTTCCACCCATGGATTTCATGCCAATAAGCCACCCACTCATAATTACTAATTCAATTTAATTGTTCACCCCATAATTTGTTAATCTATTCACTAAGGAAGACTAAAGCATGCTAAAGATTTAACAACCTCACACACATCATGGCAATAATAGTGAAATTCAACTCAAGCACATCATTTCCAATTAGAAAATTTTAGGCCACTCAATTGTAAAGCTTCCTTTTAAAGAAGAAGTAAGACATGTCATTAATTATTTAAATTCACAAACCTAGTTCCACCTCCAGCAGCTCTTTTGCTCCTTCAATTCCTCATCATTCACTATCTTAAGGTTGGCTAATCAGCCTCTATAGTTTCCTCTTTCCATCCCCTTGACTATCTTTGGCCTTAGGTAACCTTTACCTTCTTTTACTTCCTTCTAGGAGTTCCTCTCCTCAAAAGGTTTAATAATATAATAAGTCTTAGGAGAGGAAACTACTAAACTCACTTTAGAAAATAAAAAGAACACTTACCCCTAGATTCCCCTCTTGGTCATACCACATTCTTTTAGGCTCTATAGGAATTTTCTTCAAGGATGAAGATAAGCTTTAGTGGTTATTGATAAATGGTGGCCCTCCTCTACCACATATGAAAGGTTTTAAGGGAAATTCAACTAGAGAATTGAGAAGGAAATAGTCCCCAAATGAATAACTCCTATTAACCCCAATGAGGCCAGCTTGTGGAAGATAGGAGAGGAAAAAAATAACAAATCTAAAAATGGTGGTGGCTAGATGTCCTCTAATGGACTTGGCCATATGTCCCACCTATGAAGTGAGTGTCAGGATGCCTCGAGTCACAACACATGGCCCCTGAGCGTCCTAAAACTAAGTTTCTCGATAATAAGGCCTGCCAACTTTGGTAAATTTTTAAAAATCACACGGTCATTGAAAAGTTACACATTTGTTCCCAAAATCCTCGTTTAGTCTTAATTAGATGTCCATAAAATTTTATAGCAAAATTCCACCAAAAAGTAGGTGAATCAAATTTTTGGCATTTTACAGCCATTTGGTTTATGACAGAATTTTAGGAATTCTTATATGATCACTTGATGCTCTAAAAATTGTCCCATTTATTTCTAAAATCCATAAATACCTTTAATTAGAGGCACATCAAATTCTATAGCAAAATTCCTTCAAGAACTATGCTAGCACGATTTTAGGGAAAATCACAGTTTTGCTGAAATCTTGAAAAATTCCAAATGACCTCAAAAAATTTCACCGTTTGTTTTAAAAATCCTTAATTTGTTCCATTCAAAGAGTTGTAAAATTTCATAGCCAAATTCCATTGACAGGTCAGTTAACTGCTGCCTCAATTTATGTGTAAAACCATGATTTTTAAGAAAATTTTGTAAACAACTTCTGAATTAAAAAATTCTTTCACTAATGGACTCATTATAATTTTTAACTATTAGGGTGTAATCTTTCATGTTTACCTGGGCTCATTTCGAGTTGTTCTCGGTTTGACTCAATCTAAGCCCATGGCCAACTGGTTTACGACCCGAAAAAATTTATTAGTTCTACTAAATTTTTATTTTAGTACATTTTGACCCTTTTTTGAAACCCTTAAGTTTATTGGGCAGTATGCCCAGCCTCAAGTTTCATTCGAGTTACCCGACACACCAGGTGCCCTTCTAGGTCTCGAGGCACGAGTGTTATAAGTCTTCCCCTCTTAGAAAATTTTATCCTCAAAATTGCTTGGTATAATTCTAGACACCATATCGAGTTTTTATTTATTTTTTGGGTCCTTACATAATCCTTATACTTTGTCATTACCTTATAACTTACTTGTTCACAGTAAGGCATTATGCCTTAATTCAATATAATTATGATCACTAGATAATATGCTCTGGTTCCTAACCACAGATGATTTCATTATAACTCTTATTATCCCTTTCTCTTGCACTTGCGTATTGTGTTCTTATTAAAATATTACCAATAATATTTACGCATGATATAACATGCCATTTTTGTCACCTTATGCATACTTTTATTAGGCCTTCTTACACTTTGCTCCTTTTAAGTATAAAATTGGTTATTATTCATTTAGACAATTAGGTTGGTATACATATATACTGTTATCACTTCTTGGTGTCAATAATACCAATAGTGCAACTTTAAACCCGAACATTTCCTTACATTACTTGGGTGCACCAAGCGAAAAATTACACATATCTTCCTTATGACCAATGTATGATGTTTTTACACCTGATGCTCATAATCTATCATAATATGATAAGTATTTATTATTATTCTAAAAAGCTTTAATAATCTTCCCCTCCTAGGGGTAGAATGGTAAATTTATATAGGTATATATGTATTTTCCTTCTATGGTATTTCGTTATGTTGAATTTATTTAATTATTTATGGTTTTGCATTTGATTCCTCCCAAGTCCCCTCATAGCTAAGCAACCAATATGCCATATGCAATCATGTGATGTATATGCTAGAATAATGAAATATTATGCCAATATGCAATCCATGTTGAAATGCAATGCCTAGGCCCGGTAATGAATGCTTCTAAAGAAAGGAAATAGCCTATTGCTACAGGGATCTCGACAATAATCAAGTTAATTTCACTTACTCCTTTTTCTCTTTTTCAATAATTATCTATATTGATTCAATCCATTCATCTTTTTATTATCACATTCATTTGCACTGGTCTTATTACATATTTTAAATATCTCTTGTTTGACTTCCTAACTATACCATATTAATATTCTCTAGCATTCTTTAAAATGCATTTACATATAGCTAGGTTTTCTTTTTTTACCTCATTTTTTTAGGCTTTGTTTCTCTAAGTTGTATGTCTATTTCTCTTTGAACTGGTGAAAATTTATTTATCATGTTCATACCCTCTTCTGAACCATCAACAAGCCTAGATGGTGTCGCTAAAAATCATAGTAATGGTAGCAAGCTCGAAGGGAAATCTTAGGATTGTTACCCTTTTTACTTTTTTATTAATAATTCTTTGAACTTAAGTCAATTTAGATAGATAGGCTAATGCCTCAAGCGAGTCTCAGCCATTACTAGTTCCCAGGTAAAATCAATTTCAAAGAAGACCATTTCCATTGAGCTCGCAATTGAAAGATGTGTAATTTTACCAACCTGTAAGGCATGTATATTCCACCATGTGCAGTCACATTAAAATCAATAGAATTCTCATTTCCACATAATTGGCTTTGTACGTTTAAATTTTAAGTTCTTAACATGTGTTAGTATAGTGCAAGCATAAAATATATACAATCTCCAGTCTATTAGTGTTAAATTGACACATTAGTTAAGTGTGCTACGTGAGGAAAAGCCTTTGAAACACCTTCTCCTTCTTGTGTTTCATCCATTTTGCCATAAAATTGGGACATAAATCTTTAAGCCTATCTTAAATCTAATTAAGAGGCTATAGTTAAGTGAGTTTTTCTTTTAGCTTGTTCCTACACTTCACTTGGTAGTGCCACTATAACACAGAAAGCCAGTGGAAATAGATCTATATATTTGATGCCCAATTTGGGTCTAGTCCTCCCTCTATACTCCTTTTGAAATTAAGACCAGAACTAGGTAGACCTAATGTACACAATTTTCTCTATAGAAAGGATTTATCATTTGTTTGCATTTCTTCTTCCAAACTGCAAGTGTCTATCCCCAAACTTTATTGCCTGTCTTATCAATTCCTCGACTTGTAGTGATAATACCAATATTATTTGACTAAATTATTATAACTAGGCTTGAGCAGGTGATTGGCATATAATAACATTTGACCTTTCAACCCTTTAATTAGTAGTAAGGTATGATTTATTAGTCACTTCCTTTGTTCCAGCTGAGTTTACCCACTTATTATAATTATCACGAATAAATTAGTCACTTATCAATCTCGTTGTAGTGTAGCAGTTCAATAAAATAAAACATAGAGACAGGCACTCATGTAATATACCTAGGAATAAGGAACCTATGCTTTGATACCATTAAATGTGACACCTTTATTGGATTCCCAAATAATTCTGATAAATAGCGCATTTCCCACTTGGTCACACATCCTTGAATTACCTCGGGATTTATTCATTTAACACTTATTGAAAGTGCAACTATTATTTGTATTTAACTTCATTCTTGAATCTACCTTTAAGGTATATCTACTTAGAATAAGATAGACCTATGAGGTCTATTAACAGTTCATTTCATTTACTCTAATTGTATTGATAGGATAGTTTTTAGACTTCTTCGATTTACATGCTAATCTAAATAATTATAAGAATTTATAAATGACCTCAGAATTCAAAAATTCTTTCACCGATGGACTCAGTGGAATTTTTAAGCTTTAGAGTCTAATATTTTCGAGTCCATCTGAGCACATCCCTCGTCATTCCCAACTTGATAAATTTTTATTTCATAGATTAGTAGCTTACAATCCAAAATGAATTATTAGTTCTGTTAAATTTTTAAATTTTGCCTTTTTCATCATTTTAAAGCCCCTCGAAGTTTTAGGACTAGTGCCACTACCTCAATTTATGTGTAAGTGACTTCACACCCTAAGCACACTTTCCAAACCTAGTGGCACTGTTCATAGAGCCCAAAATCATTGGCATTACAATTCTTCCCCTCTTAAGAAAATTTCATCCTCAAAATTTCTTAAAGCAAAAAGATATAGACATTATGCCTTCATCTA
>CANXYI010570804.1:0-15004 GCA_948208565.1 Hura crepitans
TTTTCGCTTTTAATTTGAAAAAAAAGGCAAAAATGATTTTGAGAATCTGAATTGTTGGGTTAGGATTTCCCACTCAGCCTACAAACTCATATCATAGTGTGAGGTAGGCAGATCGGCACCAATTGCATGAGACAAACAGAGTATGCCACTAAGTTAGGAATTTGCCCAATAAAGCAGGAATGGCTATATACTTCCAAATTTTTTTTCTGAGATATTAAATCAATGGAAAAATAATAATAAATAAAAAAAATGAGAACACTTCACTTTCTTTTAATATTTAGAATAACTTGAAAAGTTTTTGTTGCCATTGAGTACCCACAACCACCAAGGTCCAGTGCAGTGACTTTGTGACTAGCAAATTTCAGCAGAGAGACAAGCTTGTACCCAGCACCATGCTCCATTAAATTAACCTATCTTTTGCAATTTCCTTTTCATGCATCAACTTTCATTCATTTAACAAGTAAAAAGAATGGATTACATAACCAGAGAAAAATAGTTCCCCAGTTTTACTGGAATTATAGCCCACAGAAATTTGAGAAAAAAAAAATCATCCCCAAATGTCATGATCATAATAAGAGTATTTATGGTATGAAAGGGCTCTGACCATTTTACTAATCATGCACAGATGATAATATTTATGCTATTCATTTCATTTTCACTTGTATCAACCTGTGTATGTACTACGTGGATCACAATTTAAGCACCTCGAAAGGGCATTAGAAAACTGAGATTGTAAATATTTACAAACATGAAGCAATTGAACATGCTCCTAAAATATCACTCCATACAGTTCTTTTCTTCTTTCCCCAGTAGCTTTCTTCTGCAGATGGAGACCAGTGTCCAGATTTTGAGACAGAATCGACCGAATAGATCCCCCTTTTGAACCTTTTAGCTGAGAAAATAATTCAGGTTCCGATAATAATAATAATAATAATCAGCTGAGCATTGTCGGATGTCCTGTCTGTAGCATCCTCTTGATCATGTCCATCCCAAAAGCCGAATCTGATGAACTGAGTAATGGCAGTACAAGGTTAACTCAGCAGTCTAATCATGAGCTTCAGAGAAATTTCCTAACAGAAAATACCGACGCAGCAATTTTTCATTAACAGAACAAGGATTCAATAGCAGCCAACAACCCCAGTATGCTAAATACAATTAGCACAATAACTGCAACTCATATTTGGACGCAGGCTCAATTCATCTCTGTAACAAGTAGAAGTCACCTGCCTAGTCCCAACCCAACTTAAACAGAAGTTCAAGTCCCATGTTATTCTCAACATAGTGAACTTAACATCGATTTTATGATTTACTAATAATAGCAAATTCTAGTTTGGCAATTTTTTCCCAAAAATACCCCAGAGGTCAAGTCCCATGTTATTCTCAACATAGGCTAGCAGTAATGCCACTGATACGATGGTTTCATTTGCATAGAGAAATCAATTAAGCAAAACCCTCACTAAAAAAGAACATGAAGAGAGAACATTAGAAACAGAATTTGCCCATAACCCCAATATAAAACAATAACTTTCAATGGAAACCACATAAGATTTGTGTTTTTTTCATCTAGAAAGCAAACTTCTACAAGCATAGACAACCAAACGCTCTGCTATGCCCATCAGAAACCTCTTTCTGTATAGTTAGCCATAAGACATTGATCCATTTTGGAGCCACAAGTAAAGAACACTGAAGAGGAGGGTCCATAAAAAATAGTTGATTTTACTGTCACAATTCACTGTTTTCAGGGAATTTGATTACATTCAGGGACAACATAATCCAAAGTGACCTAGCTCCCTCAAAATTGAAAATATGATGTAAGAATGAAAAGGGAAAGGATGAGAGGATTTTAGGATTCAACATAAACATCAAACTGCTCCATTCACTTGGCCTTAGAGGTACTGCAACAATATTTGGTGTAAAGAGTTATCAGCCTAAGTAAACATGCTCAATATCCATTCACATGTGATAATACATAGAAGCTCAAAGCATTAGGAGAGTGACAAAATGAAATATGGAGAAAATATGAATTAAAGATCAGTGTTCTTCAACTCAAGAGAAGGTTAGAAATCTGTTTATATATAGGTTGAGGCATACAAAAGTATGTTACCAACTCAGCAATGCTAAAACTAACTTTCTGCCAACACTAACTACTTACAACTGAGATTGAAATATTTACTCATTTGCCACTAACTAACTTTAACAGAATGAACCTAATACAACAGAATTCGGTCATTTTCTACACCAAGGTTCTTGACAACACTAGTTGGTCTAATACAGGTGTCCTCACCAACAAAAAGCCAAAAACAGAATTATGTCCACTATCCACAACATCATTTGAAATTGGAAAGAAATACTTTTTCCTCAAACCAATAAAATGTCTTTTGCTATATGCTAAAGGCAATCTAAAATATATGCAGTTCTTGTGCTCACATAGTTTTCAAACCATGTTAAAGGTAAAATCATAAAATTTAATCTTCACAAACATATCTATAATTATAAGCACAACATTACCCACCATTTAGCACCAAAAACTGCTATATTTGCAGGAAATCATGAGAACAAAGTATATTAGAAAATCAAGCAATAAGAAGGTCAAAGTTAGTCAACTTAAGGAAATTAAGAAAAACTGAGTGCACAATAAGTACTTTAAGATAAAGAAGACTAATGTCTATCATAAAGTGAGGAGAAAATTATTTGAAAAAAAAAAACCAACCTTGGGATGGTAACTTCATAAGGAAAATAGATGACGCCCTCTGCTATAGGGGGAACATGATCTTTTTTCTCATTCACAAATTTTATAATTTGGAACAAAACCTCACGCAAAGATGCTTCCAGCGCTGCTCTACGAACACTCCTCTCTTCAGTTGCACTATCTGAAACAATCATTAATATATGAATGGAAATATAAATATAGAATCAGTTCTGCCTTTGACACATGGCAAGTCATTCTTCCAATCAAGTTATAAAATGATTATACCTCCTGGATCTACTACATTAGAATGATTAGACCTTCCAGAGTGTGCTTTTGGGTGTTGGGTCACATTCAAATTGACATACCACTGTTCCCAATATAGCCTTTCAATTTTGTTAGTAAACCATGATGGCTGTTTGCTTTTCACTTCATAAAAAGATAAGCATATCTGCATCGAAGTTTAGGAGTCAAAAAAAAAACTGAAAGACACAAAAAAGTATGCTATTACTGATTCACCAAAACATCATTGGTCATGGTCGTCCACATGATGATGCATATTAAGCATTAAGCATGCAAAATGAGGAACCGCTGGGATGTTGGTGCCATCATGACACTTGAAAAGATAATTAATAATGACACAAAGACAGTAATGCTAGCCTGCTGACTACACAGCAATTAGCAGATGCAATATGATGCAAATCAACTAAGTCTTTGCAAAGGTGGCCATATAGATCTTTCCAAATATGTACAGCATAGAGACCCAAATGTGAGACATAGTCCAGTATTATGTGCAACAACACCAAAGACTAATGCACTCCCGGCGATCATTAAATGCCTATAATGGAAAAAACTTAGCACACGTCCCAGTTCTAATACCCTAAATAAATTTAAGCAAACTGACCTGGCTCTTCTTATTCGGGTGTTTCTCAACCCAACTGATGAATTGCTCAATCTTCTCATCTATTTTCTTTTCAACTTCAATCTCCCCACATTGCACCTATGAAATAAGAGAAAGAATGCGATGACAGAGTCCAGATCAAAATCTGCCAACATTTAAGTACATCAAAAAGTTTAATGCTATTGCTTGTAATTTAGAAAGGCATAAAATTTAGAAAAAAGTATATGTTCCCTTGGATTAGAAAGCCAGGGGAAGAACTTAACTAACATGTTTCGCATTCACTGCAATGATAAGAGTCTCCCTCTTAAATAACTAATGGAAAGCTTTTCCTTACAGCACAGAATTTCTAACGAAGGAATTGCACACCAAGCAAGGGCTTGGATTTTGAACATTTAAAATTACAATATAACATCCATTTAAACTCACTTCTCGTTACCAGCACTTCCATCAGGGCACTACATTTGACAATCATTAATTGATGAACAAGAAGTGCTTCTATCCAAAGGGCAATAAATACAAAGATATCCAGAAACTTACATATGTAATATCAAAGAGTTCCAAATCAATGTCTTTCGGCCGGACAAGTCCTAAAGCTCGATTAAAAATGATTGTATGTAAGATACCTGAAAACCATTTCACCTTGTCAATCGAGATTAAAAAAGAGAAGAAGAGGAGGGGGAAGAGGAAAGATAAACAAGTACTTAAAGGCTAAAAAGCCAAAACAAAGGAGAAGACTAATTTCACTTATTTGTTATAAGATTGTGAAGTATGACGAACACATCGCCAAAAGCAATAAAAACCAGAACCATGACGAATACATCGCCAAAAGCAATAAAAACCAGAACCTCCAATGTTTAGAGAAATCAAAATCAATCACTGATGCATCTACAGTAAAGTTCTGATTCTACGAAGATCTATTTCACTACCTTGTATCACTTAACCCTTAAACTGAATTTTCCAAATCCTAAAAAAGGTTTTAACATGAGCAGCTACGACTGAGCAAAACCCACCTCAATTACATAATTAAGAACAAAAATGCAAGCGAACATTAACTATTATTACGAAACGGAAAAGAAAATAAGAAAATTTGTAAAAGCTACAATTTTGACACTCTATATTCCAAATTCGAGTACCAATTTTAACAGGGCTTATTTTATAAAAAAGGAAAAATCATTACGTACAGCGTAGAACTTCCCGTATCTCAAAATGCTCCACCTCCTACATGAGGAACATAACAATTATCAAAGTGGAAATTCAAAGGAAAAAAAGAAAAAACTAGAAGATAAAATTAGAGTTTGCGACTCTGATTACCAGCTCCTTAAGGTGGCAGACTTCACAATTCATGATGAATTTTGAGTTGACACTGATGAAATTGAGCAAAGAAAGTAAGGGTAATATATTGATATGAAAAACAAAGCCCTAAAATAGTTCTGAATTGAAGAGATTACAACTTATCGATGAGCGGTGAGCGATGGAAGAAGTGAGAAGAAGGAAGCAGTGGAATTTGACGTGTGGTAGTGATCTTCCTCTGATCCTTTCGCTAATCTCCGCTCGGAGCCAGACCACAGTTTATTATTATTATTATTATTAGAATTAAATGTGCCAAGAAAAAAGTACTTTCTTATTTTCAAGAGATATTACCTTTGATTAAAAAAATACATTATATTAAAAAAAATTACATTGACAATATATTAATAATAATCATAATTCGTTAATTATTAAATTCTGCCTGTCTAATATATCATATGTCTGCATTTGGAATGCTATATCAAAAACTCAATAATTAGTAGAACCACAGATAAGTTTATTAATATTAATATAATTAATTTAAATTACACGAAATTCATCTTAATTATCATTACTAAATTATAAAAATTTAAAGGAAATCCGTAATTTTAGACGTTGAAGTATTCGAATATTTAGCAAGTGATTAGAGTTTAATTCTGATGTGTCTCGATAATATATTTTATAATTATGTGCTATCCCTTTTTTTTTTTAATTTTTACACACTTGTATTGTAACTTTTGTTAAATATTTAATACGCAGAAAACTAGCAGTATGGCAATTAGCTGGCCAAGCAAAGAAATTTTTCTCAAGAGGGATTGTATTATTATTATTATTATTATTATTATTATTAAATCCAATAAATTCTCACTAATTACAATCATATAGAAGAAGGTAAAAACAATTTAAATACAAAAGTTTAATATACTTTAAACAGAGATTTTTATATTTATAAATAAGACAGAAGGAGAATTTCACTATAACAGTTGAATAAAATGCATGCCATTCTTCTTTTTAACCTCATAAATTTCATTTAATCAAATGGATAAAAAAACACAAATTCAAAAAAAAAAAAAAATTCTAATTCTAATAACCTTATAAAACTTTTAATTTTTTTTTAATCTTTGTAATAATTTGAATATATTAAATTCAAGTCATGTTAATATATATAAAACTCAAAATTTACTAATCGGATAAATCTGGACACGTTTATCCAAGGCTCATGTCATGGCAGATGCGAAAGAAATAGCAAACAGATCGAGGAACTCGAGTCAAGGATTTTAGCTTTATATGAAAAATCCTGGGCGTGCTGTGTACTTTTGCTGAAACAAATCTAATTTCTTTGTTTTAATTCATTTGGAAGATTGATGTTCAAATAAATGCATTAAAATATATATATATATATATATATATACAGAAATTATTGTTTCCATGTGAATTGTGGAATCTCTAGACGATATCTGATCATATCTGTTACTCCTGCTCCTCCTTTTCTGGGCAAAGCATGCGTGCCTATCCTTGCGCTATGATCTTCTTATATTTTTCTTCTTATTCATTTTTTTTTTCTGTTATTTTGCTACACAAAATTTCACACAAGAAAAATTCTCTGCTCACCTTTTTTTTGGATTCAATAATATAGTCTTTAATTTGGCTGTATATAAAAAAATTGCAGATTTGCATATTATTTCACATCATTAAGAGATTATAATTCAAAATAAATACTGCTTCTGTCTTGTCAATTTATTTCTTATTATAAATTTCAACAATTTGAGATAATAAGTTTTTTATAGTTTTATAAAAAAAATTATACTGAATGAATTAAAATGAACATATCTCAATCATAGTAATTACGATATTGAATATAGTGTCTTATAAAATGATAATTTGATGGGTCAAATTTTTCTTTTAAAGTGATAATTTGACAGAACGAAAAAAGTAAGAAATTTTAATGAATTTAATGCATATATAGTTAATAATTATGTATAGTTATCAAATGAAGGTAAGAATTTCAAGTTCAAGAAAAAGAGTTTGCTTCTCCAAGTTATTAATATTCACCTTGTCTTTTGCTCATAAATCCTCTCAGTGTTCTTAGTTTCTCTTAGAGTATAGTGATTTGAACCTCAAACAAATGAAACCCATATAATAATTCAGTAGTTTCACTACTTTTAAAGCATTTTGATTAATAAATCTAAACAAATTCCACATTGTTTGGGATCCTCAATGAAGATATAAGTAACTGCTCCACTAGAATTCAATTCAATTAATCACATGGAATCTGAACTTGGAATGGCATTAAAATACACAGATTAATTAAAAAAAATAAAGTTTTTTTTTTTTTTTTTTAAAATGCAGACTTCCATGGAGAACCAAATCAAATCTAGTGTTGGTAACAGAAATTTTGGATTAGCATGTTGACATTGTCAGTAAAAAAAGGAAAGAAATTAAGAAATTCCCAACAATTTGATTATCATCATCACTCCAAAAAAGCCTTTTCTAAGTTCCACGGACCTTCTCCAATAAGAAACAACTCACATGCCTACGTTGCCCAGAAACATAATCTGTGTAGTCCTGCAGGATGGATCTTGTCCATCTTTGCTTTTGTCAGCTTCAACACTCCATTGGAATTCTCATATTTCTGAATCTCCCCTATTCTCTATACTATTTTTTTCCAAAAGGGAATGAATAAATAGCGGGAGGACCCTTTTGCTATTAATTATCTTATTCTGTGTATTTAAATATATACTCCTTGAATTGGACCACTGCTTGTTTGATTTCTTGCAATTATAAAAATGTCAGCATAACATTTGACACAGCTTATGATCTTTCAATAACACCCGAGATTTTTACAAAATAGATAAGATTCTTATAAAATTTAAAACATTATTATTTGAATAAGTTTCTTCTACAAATTTTTTTATTAGGAACTATCCTAATTGTTCGGTAATATAGTGATAATCACATCATTTTTCGACATGTTTAAAAAAAACAAAGTTAAATAAATTCATGCAAGGATAGAATGTGTGTGTGTGAGAGAGAGAAAGTAGTATAGTAGGAATTGAATTATTGGAAATAAATAAAAAAATAAATATCAGGGAATCCCATGGAGGCACTAGTAAAAGAAGAGGGGAGAAGACCTAGAAAAACAGTAATGCCGCATAAGGGGAAACATGGAGAGGGGTCCATACAGAATGTGGGGTTTGTATCATATGTCATATGCATGGTTGTTATGTCAATATCATTTTCTATCCATATTTCACATATTATCATCTATATAACCCTATCATCATGCATGTGGTGTCTTTCCCTGCTCCATTTCATTGAGTAACAACTCAAAAACTTAATTTAATCAGTTTTTAAATAATTTCGAATACAAATTATATATTAACAATGAGAAGATAAAATGCATTTCTTTTATATACTTTAATGTTTTTGGATATATAATATACTTCAATTTATTCACACACTAAATTTAATCAGCAATAAACTATTTTCCAATACTAGCAATGAATGAAAAAATAATATGGCAAAGAAAAATAAAGAAAATGAAAGGGACGTAGCACTGTCGCCCGAAGATCGAGGAGAAGAGCAAGTAGGCCAAAAAAAATACCACCCATGACGGCGATATGAGAATGATGAGTTCATGTCGTTTTCTGGTGGCCGGCCGATTTCAGAAAGAGATAAAAAGAGTATCTATTAACATAGACCGACCTGTCTTGGTCTTCAGACAAAGTCTCGCGTTCCGGACGGCACGCGCGGTCAGCTACGTATCTCTCATTCCATCTCTTTTCATATTATATCCGTACCCTCTTTCACTGTAATACACAGCGAGTCAATGGCAGAGAAATTCAAGAAATTATACACTACATTCAAAAAAAAAAGCAAAAGTTAACTGTTCAGAAGAAAATATTTTTATTAATATAGTCTGTCAAAAGAAACATGGGTTTTCTTTTTCATTCACTCCTGGTTTTAATTTCTGTTTCTGCAGCTCCTTCTGTATGATTGAGCTTTTTCTGGCATAATTTTTATTTAAAAAAATTTAAATTCTTAAATTATGATATTCAAATGAATCAATACCTTTTATCTTTATTTTACTGTGGTTTGAAAACTACTCTCAATATAGAGACATTTCCTGAACCCCACTCGGAAAAGCATCTTATGTGAAATGCTTTTTCTCATTTCTATGTTTAATTTAATTATCCTCTACTTACTTTTGTTTTTAAAATATAATGTCAAATTAAATTGGGACCGTTAATTTATTATAAAATTAATTTATGAATCTGATGAGTCTTTTTTTATAAGAAAAATCATAGTTGGTAAATTTGTTTTCAGTCAACAACAATTATATTACTAAATTTGATAAAAAAAAATTTTGAAAGAAATTGACTTGGTCTAGTTATGTTGATTCTTGCTAACAGTATATTTCTTCCAATTGGGCTAACAAGGTTGTGTCTTTGATTCAAAAATACTCATTCAACAAACCTACCTATATTCAACCTGGAAAAAGAGAAATATATTTATCAATGATACGTTCATATTTTTCTTGGTAGTGCTTTAATTGAACTACACGTTCACGGGTGCATTAATCTTTGTGAATTTGATTATTTCAAGGGTCATTTTTCTTTCTTACGGATTGAGTATATTACATGTTAAATTCAATTATTAATAATCAATACTCACGAATATTTAAAATAAAAATTAAATTATTACTATTAAGTTTAAGGTGTACTATATATAGAGAGACAGACAAGATAATGAGATTGAGCTCACATGGCATTTTTTAATTATAATCATATGCCAAAATTCTTTTGAATTTTGATAGATCTAAACTATGATATGATCTTATATATTCACGAGGTGATTTTAATTAAAAGAAATAAAAATTTATGTTGGTAACAGACATTCAAACTTGAAACTCAATATTGATTTTGAGGTTCACCCTTGCAAAATAGACCCATTCAAATTTTTTTGTAATTAAAAAAAATATAAGGAATTTATGAGGTTGCAAGAAGTATTCAAATTGTACTATTTCATTCATCATAATAGAATTTTTTTTTTGTTTCTATTAGAAAATATAAATATTACTGATCGAATTTTAATTTTTTTTCCCCTTCATCTTTCTGTATGTAAATTGACCGAGTTTTTTCAACATTAGATTTGGGTTGCATAGTTCTAATCTATACGTGTAGGCCAACAGGTTGCTAATTGTTTATTATAAACACTCATTGAATTGGTGAATTTTAAGGTGATATAAGACTTTTAAATGAAATGATTATGGAAATTTTTATCAACCATCATCTAATGATAAACAATTATGTGTTTGCAAAGTAATAATCACTTTTAACATAATATTCATCCATATCAAATTTTAAAATTTTTATTTTTAGGACATCTATGGGAATAAAAATTTGACGTAAATAAAAACATCATTATTAATATTCCCTGAATAACTTAAGGATAATTAATATCGTAATTAAACATTGGCCAATAAACTTGTCTTGATATATAATTCTGTAATTTTCCATGTCCAGATAGGGATTATCAAATGGTTCCACAAATATCAAACAGGTAGACCCATCTCCTCATCCTCTCCCTATCGATCCCTCAACATCATCTCTTCTATCTTTATTAATTTTCCAATTGCATACAAGTCTTCAAAATTTCACACAAAGGTATCTAATTCGCACTGTCGTTATTATTTGTGGTTGAACATGAACACATTCTTTGTCAATTCATGCTTTCAACAGCAAACAGTTTAGAGTACCAAATAGATGTGTGAACACATGAAATCGATTTGCTATTTGTCTCATTTGACTGTTGTTAATTAGGTAAAACAGTGTTTAGATGCTAAAACTAATTAAATCAAACATTATTATACCTTTTTTTTTCCACGAAACTTCGTTATTGAATTCCTCTAAAGTGTGTGAACCCATTAAGGTTGGTAAAGTGTTGGTCGCTTTCTTAGGTCTGTTTCAAAGATAATTTCTTGCAATAGACTATGACTAGATAAAAGGGAGTCTTTCATTTTATCTCTAGGGCATTTTGTTTTAGTTACAAATTTTGGTTGAGAATTTTGTGTTATGATGGAGTATTGATTACCTAAGCTACATTATTATGTAGGTTTAGGGGTGATATATTTGATTAGTTGGATATGAAAATCGATCAAACATAATAAATCGAACTCTTTCTATAAATAATCGATCAACTAAACTTGATCGAGGAAACCAAATCAATTTTATCAAAGCTTTTTTAAAAATAAACCAAATAAATCGAATTTTTTTATATAAAAATATTAGGACGACGTTATTTTAATATAAAATAATGTCATTTTAAATATACAAGATGACTCATTTTAAAAATTCGAGTGATTCAATTTATTCAATTTTTGCACTTCCGAAACCCAATTAAATAAATTGAAAATTTTCTAAATATCAAGCCGAATAGACTAAAATAGATCTCATTTTGATTTTATATAAGCATCAGTAAATAACCGTTAGATGAAAATAATATTACATTATTTATTTTTAATTTTTGGATAATTTTTCTAATGTACTATTTACCTAATTATGACCCTAGGTACTGAGGAGAAGTAGATGAACCAATGTTATTAAAGATACCACACCCGAAAAGCTTTTAATACAACATCATCGACTTGGTTTCATATTAAAATTTAACAAAGAAGAAAGAACCAATATGGATATACATACTTGATTATCAGAAGGTTAATTGAAAAGCAATAATCATATTTCTAAAGAAGATAAAATTAATAATTTTTAATTTAATGATATCGATAATTAAATGGGTTCGCAGCTTTCAAATAATAGTAAAGAGGGAATGTTGGAGGTTAGATAAATGATCACATAAAGAGTAATTATGCACGTGTGAATCATTGGGTTTGGATTCAAAAGGACTCAATGGATGTGTATTATCATAAAATAAATGTCCTGAATTAATCCCTGGTAGGAGTGGAAGGAAGGCTAAATTGAAGCCATGAGTATCGGGCAATGGCTGGCTTTATGGTTGGAGGTAGGGACGTTTAGCTTTACACGTTTCGAAATGCAATTAGTTCTCTCTTATGAACTCGTAATGATGTTCTTTGAACACACATACCTCCCCCCAACAAAGATTATTCTTTTAGAAAACTTGATTACTATAATCATTATAAATTCTCTGCTCCAATTAATCCATCTACGTCTACTTTTTTTAGTACAATTTTTATATAGTGACAACCATTTTGGTATAGTAGACATAATGCGACAGCACTAGTACATTGATTTGAAGCCAATTCCAATTACAAAAACACCCACGTCATCATCTCTTTTTTCAGAAGAATTTTTTTTGGTACATTCTTGTCTCTTTCCTTTCTTATGATTCTTTTCTTGAGTGAAAAAAAAAATTATGCTTTGCTATCCACAAAATTATGATCCAACATTAACTCATCAATAAAAATATAAAACAAAAGAAATTAGAATATATACAAAATCTTACCAAGCATTCGCTTTCAAAACTATATGTTATTTGCAATTTGTGATTGAATGTGTCGTGCACTTAATGAATACTTGAGATTTACTAATAGGAAAATTTTATAAGCACTATGTTAATTTTATAAATATTTTACTCTCTACATCCCAGATAATTATAATGTAATTATTTTCTTATTAAATGAATAAAAATGGTCGTGAAATTAGAATACAAGTATAATTAGTAAAAAAATTAGTACTTAGTTGATTTTATTATTTATTGTCAAGTTTATAGATGTTATAAATAGAAAAGATTATATCAAGTAAAGAAAAAGATTATTTAGCTTGCATTTTTCTGGACCGAGTCCTCAAAGATTTTCTTTTTTCTTTTTTACATCAATCATCAAATAGTTAATATTTCTTGAGGCAGTTATTAAAATCATTAAGGCAATAATGGTGGCTTTTTCAAATATGATATTGTGAGAGATAGCAAGGCCATCAGAAGGGTAAAAATGGGAAATGAAGAAAAGGCCATTTCGCTTCCTTCTAAAAACCACCAACAGCAAAATTCCAAAACCAAGTCCCACTTGTTGTTTTGTGATTATAAAAAGTGGCTGCTTTCACATTATCTGTCTACTCTCAATTCCTTTACACTCTTTAAAAAAAAAAAGAGAGACCTTGAGGCCAACGAATCCATTGAATTTCTCTTGCAAAGGCAAGCCATGTTTTCACTTGCATAACATCTTTGTACACACATACACTGAATACACAACAAAATCCACTTTCTTTCTTTAGCTTTTCAACTAAAAAATAAAAAAGAAATTGCTTTTCTTGTTTTGGATTGTTGTAGATCTACAAAGAAGAAAAGATGATTCAAGAACTCTTGGGAGGTGCTGGTCTTATTGGAGGAGAGAGGAAATTTCCCATTTCAGGAACCATTTTTGAAGGAACACCTTCTCCTTCTCCTTCATTATCTCCTTCCTCTTCAACAACAACCGCCGATGCTGCTGCTGCTGCTGCTAGTGCTAGTACTACTTCTACTTCTGAGAATCTGAGATGCCCTCGATGCGATTCTTCCAATACTAAGTTTTGCTACTACAACAACTATAACCTCACTCAGCCTCGCCACTTTTGCAAGACTTGTCGCCGGTATTGGACGAAAGGTGGTGCACTTAGGAACGTGCCAATCGGAGGTGGATGCCGGAAAAACAAGAACGCAAGTGTGTCTCCATCGGCTGGAAAATCGAATGCTACTAGGATGAAAACTATGGTATCAGAGATTGGAAGATCAAACTTTGTTAATGGGTTTGATCATGAACTTTCGTCGAGTCCAATTATGTGGGCTTCACCTCAAAATTCTCATCTTTTAACCTTACTAAGAGCCACCCACGCCCAAAACCCTAACCCTAATTCCACTGCAATTTCAAATTCTTTTGCTGTTAAGGAGGAAGGGTGTCTGATTGGAACCCACACCATGGCTGAGCCAATAGCTGCAACTGGCGCACTAAATGCTCGAACTCTAGGTTTGGACCATCTTAGCCAAGTCCCTTCTTTGGGTCTTTGCTCTCCTTTTTGGAGAAACAATCACAACCAAGCGCAACACCATCAACAAAATGGGTTAATAATTGGCGAAGCTCAGAACTCAGGGATTCAAGAACTGTATCAAAGACTTAGATCATCAACTAATAATTTCTATCCAGAAAACTCATCGCCTATAGTTCTTAGCAATGTGGGTTCTTCCTCAACCACATCATCTTCGACCATTTTGGAGTCTTCTCCTGTTGCTGGAAGTGAATTGGGTTGCTGGAATCCAACATTTTCTTCATGGTCTGATCTTCCAACAACCAATGGTGCATACCCTTAAGAACCCTTTTCTTTACTTTCATTGTTTGCCTCTTTTAGATTTTCTTCATATGCTAGTTTTTCTCGGTTGGGTTGTGGTATATGGATATGATCTTAGAATCAGTTTTTTTTTTCTATTTTCTTTTTATTTTTCTTAATTATGTACGTGTGTTTTGAGGTGTGTTTTAATTTGTGACAATGTACCAAGGACCAAGAAACGGTAGAAATGGAAATATGGAACTACTTTTTACGGCTTCCTAATTAATGATCATTTTATTTAGCTTCAATGAGACGGTTAGAGTTTCGAGAAGCGAGAAGCGATTCGATTGTAATTTAAATTTGAGATCTTATAGTTACGACGATATACATAGATACCCTTGTGGTACTTGGAAGTACTTAATATTAGCCTAGTTTCTTTGTTTTTTGTGTGTGGGAATAAAGTACTGACGGAGAAGTAATAAAGAACATAAACTCTTAGATATAAAATTAATTACGATCTTGATTAACTAAAAAGGCTTAAACTTTTAATTTTCATATTTAGTAAGAGGTGAAAGTGGTTCTGGTCATGTATAGGGTGGAACATATGAAGATTCCTTCTTCCTTTTCCTTTTTCTTTTGTTTTAATATTGGTAATTTCTTACGAGAAAGTGACGAAGAGGGTGATAAAAGCAGCCTCTGGAAAGGGTCTCCTCGAAGAGAAAATTGATTCTCACAGTTGGAAAAGGAGTCCTTCTGCAGCCTTTGTTTCTGATTCGATTTGATCACCTTCACGTACTCAATAATTTTCTAAAAAGAAAAATTGAAAATTGGGGTCTTGATTTTTTGTTGGGATCT
>CANXYI010570886.1:0-12672 GCA_948208565.1 Hura crepitans
TTGTGATGGAAAAAAAGAAGTCAGCATGAATTATAATTAAGGAGTATTGAACTGATAACAAATAATGAACCTCATATGAACCCGTAGGTTGTAAGTGTAAATAAGGTATAGTGAATTAATGAATAAATAAGCATAGCTGAAGGTTGATAGGTGAAGGGTCATAGACTATAAGAATAAGAAAAGGGATAAGATTATTTTGTCTTGTATTCTTGCATGTAGTAGTTGTACATGGTTTGTTTGGTTAAATTCACCACTGAGGGCATACTCAGCGTATTGGGTGTCTGATGCGCAGGTGGTAGATTTGGGAAGATGTGACATAGACAATCAGTAGTGCAGTCGAAGACTATCTAGGTATAGACTTATCTGATTGGATTATGCAGCTTGGTAGTTTGAGGCACTCATGCATGTCATTGGGGGTAAATGGGTGTTTGGATACTTGATTGCTAGCATAGTGATCGAAAAATAGCAATAAACGAATTTGTAGTTGTAATTGTAGCCTAGGCTGATATTTGGCTATAAGGTCAAGCGCGTGAGTGTCATAAGCCTAGTAGGATTACCTCAGACCATAGGAGATGATATAAGGAGTTAATGCACTAAATACCAGAAATGTTAGAAAGAGTTAAATGAAAGGTTTTTGGGGAAATCTAAGGATGGGTGACCTCATGGGAAGTAGCACGCTTTGCCTACTTACTTTAGGAATGGGTAGGGGGTATTACACTATTCACAACTCGATTGTTACTATTCATGGAAGCCTGCTCCCGAACATTGTTTTTATCATATTTTCTCCTCATTACCATGCCACATGTCACTTCCTCATTACTCCAATGTCTTTCTCAGCTCTCTAACCATGGATAGTGAAATTTCATTTGACCCTTAGGCTTTCAACAAAATTACCATTTTACCCTTTATGCAATTTTTGCTTCGTCATTCACACTAACCAACTCTACTCAATCTATACATCCATTTCACTTCCCACTTTTCTTTCTAATTCCCATTCTAACCTTATAAAAAATCAAACCAAAAGTTAGGCGTGACACTATCAACATGCAAAATCCATAAGAAAACATCCATAGCACTTAAAAAGTATCCAAGTTGAAAAAATTATGAGGGTTAAATGAGCTTTGCCTTAAATAAAAATACATAATCAATAAATTAGAAGTTTTTTCTAACCTATTCAAATAAGAAAAAGTAAGTAGAGGTCTATTAAAGAAATTCATACACATGTAAAAATTAAAAAGCTCAGTTAAATCAAGTTCCAAAAAGTATAAAAGAATATGGATAAAGTCTTGATAGATCAAATTTTAGGATAACTAGAGATAAGGTACTAATTACCAAGTTTAACAGAATAAGAACAGAAACCGAATAAGAGCAATAAAGGGGGTACCAGTTTCTATTAGAAAAAAAAATAAATAGTAAGCTATAGGCCAAAAAGCAGCACTATGATAGAATGACATATGGCCATGATAGAGAGATTTTCAAGTTCAAACAAAATCACAAGTCACAAACCAATATAGAATTATAGATAAGAAAGAATATTCAAATTTTAAAGCATAAAGGATAAAAGAGTTGTTAACAACTGATGGAATGTAGGCTTAGTATATATAAAATAAATAAATATCATAACTAATGGAAATAATTAGATGTGACAAATCAATTGAGCATATAGTAAACTATAAAAAATAAAAGCATAAATAATATGTAAAAAAAATCTTAGCTGTTTAAAATGATCTTATTAGCTAATTTCTAGAGAAATACAAAACACAAATTCTCTAAAAAAGAGGATAAAATTTTATTTTGTAATCTTAGCAATTAAAAAGGATCTTATTCTTTATGTAATGTATTTTAAACTAATATGATTTTAATAAATAAACATAAAATCTCTAAAAAAGAGCAATGAGGTACATATCATGCCAATGAAAACCCTTTACAGAAATATTAAAGAAGCAGATTCATAAAACCAATTAAAAAAGCTTAATTTGATAAAAATATAAAGCAACCACAATGTATTACTATTTAACCATTGAAATGCCAAAACCATAATGAACTAATAAATAAGGTGATGACAATAATATAATTATAGGTAGTAATTGTGACACCTCTCACTCTATCCAATCTCCAGACTCGAATGACAAGTGGCATGCAAATGGTATCCAACTTGCTTTATCGAAAAATCTATATAATTTAAAACATTTTCAAAAACATTTGATTATGTATGACTTTTAAAATTTTTAATTAATGAAAATCGCTTTAGAGTTTTAAAATAATAAGGAAATCCTTGTGTCGAAAATTTGGTAGTATAACGACTATACTGTGACACTATCCTAAAAATGAATAATAACCTGCAAGTCTACAAACACTTATAAAAAGCATTCAAACATTATCACAACTCAATTGCATCCTTTTAATCCACCCAAACATCTCAACACCCCATATGCAATAAGACATACATTCAACATCATAAGAGTAAAGAAATCCAATATATGCAGCTTATAAATACAATTTACAAAAGTAAATAAATTTTAATAAGAGTTATAAACATTTTAAAACTAGTTTAGGCCTAATTCCATTTGCACTACATATGAGTGCACTATATTCATAACATCCTATAATTTATACAAATGAAATCAAAATACCAAAGTATGTCGTATCTTGATCTACGCTGTTGAAAAGCTTTAAGCTTTATCTCTTTCTTTAACCTACACATCATAAAAATAACGATATGCTAAGCATGGTGTATTCAATACAATATATACACTCATGTACATGCATTCATGCCTTAAACTTAAATCAATATGCAAAGTCAACTCATACTATGTTCAATATAATATCTCATAAGTGTACAATTATACAATTACCATAACATGTATTACTCATTCGTATACAAATCACCTTGACAACATACATATTCTCCTATTGATTTATATGATAAAGTTTTGTTAAGTTATGTAATAGTTGTTAATTCACCCATATACATAAGACATGCTCCTAAAATTGGATAATAGGAATTATCGACTACAAAGGTATAACAATGACTCGAAGGTCTAATACATTGACTATAAAGGTCTAACATTGACCATGAAGTTCTAATGCATTAACTTGAAGGTTTAACATGTTGACCCAATGGTTTGAAATTAAATGATGGCGTAAAGACAAATACGTTATCCTGAAGGCTTGAAAATAAACATTGAGGTGCCCTAGTAGCTGCTAATCTCCCTAGTTGACTGGCTAACCTATCCAAGCTAAGCTGTCTACTCATATAGGCCATCACCATCTTAATTTTTGTTTCACCTTGCTAAAATAAATTTTAAGAATTTTACTGGTCTTTTGGCTAATAAATGACCAAAAGGGGATAACTAAGATCATTTTTATAATATTAAGTCCTTTTTATGTGACCATTCATACAATATGCCTAATATATCAGGCCAAAATCTCATCATATAGTATAATTCACTCATTTATTTTTATTAACATGTCATTGGTATAATGCCAATTCATCATCATCATACATTACTATAACATACACATATTACATGCTCACTTTTTATTTAGTTCATATAAACAATTAATGCATCTCTTTTTCACACATTTTACTCATATAGCTTATTATAATCATAACATAAACATATCATAGCATAACATCATCATTTAAGATATTTTAACTCATTCCTCAAGTGGTGACAATTTTGTCTAAGCATGCCAAGCTACCACTATTCACTCATTCATGTCTTTAACTCATGGTATTCTATTCCTTACTTATGTCTTTAACTATATCACAAGTTAATACAACTAATTCATACCACATGCATTTCATACATATAAAGAGCCACCAAAGGAACATTATAATATCTGATGAAACAAATATCAAATTAGCTAATTACATACACTTTAGCATTCAACTATCAACATTATCGTATAACATACTCATTTCCATCATCATAAATTCTACCTAGGCTCTATGTGACTTTCGGCTAAGACTTTTTTTCCTCCTCAAAATCTCATTTTCATCATACTAACATGTTTATAATCTCATTCATAGCAACATACAACAAACCAACACAAGATTAAACCATTAACATACCAATCACATTAATTACATACACCAAATCACACTTTAACTCATATGCATGTGCATACACACAATTAGTATGCTACATTGATTACACATACCAAAATGTGTCTTTTACACACTAAGGAGCCTTTCACATGTTCTCTTTGCCTTTGGATATGCCGTGGTCACCTTTTTCTTTATAACATACAACACTTTCACCATAAAAATTCATATAAAATCAAATACTCATCCAAAATTCAATCTAACTTTATAGGTATCTTATATAACCCTTAAAGAACCTTAAAAAAAATATCAAACCCAAGAAAAATGCATTCTTTCAAAAATATGTTACTATTCACCTCAAACCTTACCTTTAAATTCTTCCATTTTAGGCTTTATTTCTTGCTTTTCTCTTTATAAATAAGCCTTAATCCATGAAAGATGAAGTTTAGATGTGATTTAAGGGGCTAATTTTGGTAAAGAAATAAAAAAAGAAGGAGGGGCTTTATTTAAGTCATTTAAGTGTGTAGGTAGAGGAAACCGTCATCCAAAGAGTGAAGTGGAGAAGATGACACTATTGATGTATTGACCAAAATTGAGAAGTTTGGTGCTTTATATAGGTCATTTGATCTAATGGTCAGTATTCCATCTCCTCCTTATCCAATGGCCATAATTAAACCTCCTAATATCCATTTCTTTTAATTTATTTTTCCCATATTTTAATCCTTAAATAACACTCCTAAAAATCATATAAAGCCTCTTGAATCATAACTTAAAAGCCTAGAGAAAACCATACTCGAAAAACCAATAAAATCAATACTTTTTAACTTTACCTGATTTTTAGAAAATACTTCCTAATGTTTAAAAATTCTAATTCCAATGCCAATGGACTATTTGAAATATTTAAGTATCAGGTTGTATTAATCCCAAATTTTTGAGCAAAAACAAAATATTTTATGGTTCATATAAAACTAGGTTGTTATTTATGAGACACTATTGTAAAATCATTACTATCATTTTTTAACCTTCTTAATGACTTCATTTTCACTTTAAATTTTATCCAAAATTATATTATGATTAATATTTCCATTCAATTGTATTAGTGTGACCTAGGTCTCAAAAAATACTATTTATGTCTCGAGAAGTACTATTCATAATACTGAGATTTTCGGACATTACTTTTCTTCCCCTCTTAAAAGAATTTTATCCTTGAAATTACCTAGTTCAAACAAATGTGAATACTGATCTCTCATTTGAATTTCATTTTCTTAGGTCGCTTCCTTGATGTTGTGATGCCTCCATAACACCTTTACCAATGGCACTATTTTATTCCACAACTCTTTAACTTTTCTTGCCAAAATCATCACTGGTTCTTCCTTATAAGACAAATCTAGCTATATCTCAACTTTTTTAACTACTAGCACATCAAAGGATTTGATCTACATCTTTAAAGCATTGATACATGGAACAAATCTTGGATTTGTTATAACTTTGGAGGCAAAGCTAGTCTGTAGCTACTCGCCTCACATGTTCAGTTATCTCATACGGACCAATAAACCTCAAACTCAGCTTGCCCTTCTTACCAAATCTCATAACCTTTTTCCACGAAGATAACTTAAGAAAAATCATACTTCCAACTGCATATTATTTGTCTTTTCACTTCAAATCTACATAAGACTTTTGTCTATTCGATATAGCTTTTAGCTTGTCTCGAATAATCTTTGCCTTCTATTCAGCATCTTGATTCAAGTCTAGTCCCATCAGCTTATTCTCACTTAACTTACTCTAACATAAAGGAGTTCTATTCTTTCTTCCATATAAAGCCTCATAAAAAGCCATTCCCAAGCTCACTTTATGCCTATTGTTATAGACAAATTCTACTAGGGAGAGGTATCGATCCTAAAGTTTTTATATTCTATGGCACAGCTTCTCAACATGTCTTCTAACACCTAACAATTATGCTTTCATCATAAGTATATAATCAACTTGGGATTAAACTTAATACTTGAATAACCCTTTTAGATTGGTCATCTATTTGTAGATGAAATGGTGTACTAAAGTTGAGTTAAGTGCCTAAGGCACTGTATAGCTTTTTCCAAAACTAGTCTCAATCTAATATAATTGAAAATAGCACTCCATGTAGTCTCATTATCTTTTTAATATACAACTCTATGAACTTTTTTAGAGAATAATCCATTCTCATTAGTATAAAGTGTGCAGACTTGGTCAATCTATCCATAACTACCCATATAGCATCACATTTACTTCTTGTCATAGGTAACCTAACAACAAAATCTATGGTGACTCTCCAATTTTCATTCTGTTATTACTATAAGATGAAGCAAACTAGATAGAACTTGATGCTCTATCTTCACTTGTTAAGATGTAAGGAATCTAGTCACATAGTTTGTGACATCTCTCTTCATGCCATGCCACCAATCAGAAGACTTCAGGTTTTAGTACATCTTGGTGCTACTAGTATAGTGAATTATAAGCTTCTTGTAAAATCTATTTTCTCACTTCTTCCACTTCTAGCACACACAAATGGTTTTAATAATACAAGCATCCATCACTCTTCAGTTGATATTCAATAGGCTTTCCCTCTTAGATCAAACTTATGGTATTCTTTAGCTTGTCATCTTCTTTTTGTGCATCTTTAACTTGTTGAAAAAGAGTAGGTTTAACTTATAACTCAACCAAAAGAGCTCTATTATCCATGTACTTCATTCTCACATTCATTGCTCTCATAGCTGCTATAAACCTTATGCTCAAAGCATTTACTACCACATTAGGTTTCCCTGAATGTAGTAAAAAAGGTAATTATAATCCATATTTAACTCCATCCATCTTCTTTGTCTCAAGTTTAACTTATTTTAGGTAGAAAGATACTTCAAACTCTTATGGTTGGTATACACGTAACACTTCTCTTCATAGAGATAGTGTCTAATTTTTCAATGCAAAGATTATGGCTACCAACTTTAAATCATGTGTTGGATAATTCTTCTCATGTGGTTTTAATTGCCTAGAAGCATAAGCAATTACCTTGCCATCTTACATCAAAACACATCTTAATCTGTTCAAAAAAGCATCACTATTGATAATAAAATCCTTCCCTAACACTGGTTGTATGAAAATTGAAGCATCAATCAACATCGCTTTTAGCTTGTCAAAACTTCTTTGACACTTGCCATCCCAAATGAATTGAACATTCATGCATAAAAGGCATGTCATAGGAGCTATAATCATAGAAAAGCCCTTAAAAAAGCATCTGTAGTATCTAGTTAAACTTGAGAAACTTCTGATCTTAGTTGTGTTTCTAGGTTGCTTACATTCCATAACTACTTTTATCTTGATGGGATTAACTCTAATCCCTTTTACTGATGCTATGTATCCCAAGAAAGACATTTTATCATGCCAAAACTCAAACTTGCTAAGCTTAGCATAGAGCTTTCTATCTCTCAAAGTCTGTAACACAACCCTAAGATGTTGTTTATGTTTATCTTTATTTTTGGAATACACTAGAATGTCATCAGTAACTATAACAAATCAATTCATATAGGGTCTAAAGGTCCTATTCATCAAATCTACAAAGGCTATTAGAGCATTGGTAAGCCTAAATGGCATTACCAACAACTCATAATGTCTATATCTAGTTTGGAAAGATGTCTTAGCAACATATACTTTTTTAACCCTCAATTAATAATATCCCAATCCTAGGTAGATCTTAAAGAAAACTCCCACTCCTCTAAACTGGTCAAATAGATTATCAATATAGGGTAAAGGATACTTGTTCTTGATTGTCACTTTATTCAATTGTCAATAATCTACACAAAACCTTAAGGATCCATCCTTTTTGTTTACAAATAAAATCGATGCGCTCCAAGGTGATATACTTAGTCTTATGAACTTTTTATCAAGTAGTTCTTGCAACTATATATTTAACTCCTTGAGTTTAATAGGTGCCATTCTATATAGAGCTATTGACACTGATGCGGTACCAAGTAAAACTTTTATCCCAAACTGTAGCTCTCTAGTTGGAGGTAAATCGAGTGGCTCTTTTGGGAACACATTAATAAACTCTAACACTACTGATATCTAACTAGCATTTGGCTCATCTCTTCTGGTGTCAAACACATAAGCCAAGTAAGCCTGACAACCTTTCCTTTTCAGTCTAGCCACAATAGCTAAATTCATATTAGACATGAAGTCTAATATCTCACCCATAATTGTGACTTTGATTCATCAGCTATTTGAAGAGAAATCCTCTTCTTTCTACAATCTACCATTGCACAGTGCTTAGATAACTAGTACATGCCCAAGATCAAATCAAATTCATTGAATGGTAGTTTAATGAGATTAGTGAAAAACATAGGTCCTAGAACTTTCAAAGGACATTACTTATAAACTTTATTAACTACCACATGTTGCCCTATGGGATTACTAATCATGATGACTATATTAAGTTGTTCTAACTCTAGCCCCTTATCTTATGCCCGTGCAGTACATATGTATGAATGAGTTGGAAGATTAAACGGTAGAATGTACCCCCAATCAAATCTAGAGAATGAGCATCTTCCTTTGCCCTGATGGCATACTAATGAAAAGGAGCTTTAGGTTCTGACCTTTCTACTATTTTTGATTTGGGTCTCTGACGTCCTACTGATCTAGCTCTTCTATCTCCCTTGTCCCCTCTTTAGCTTTTAGTAATAACTGGCGAAGAAGCCTGGAACTTATAGATGTAATAAGCCTTATAGGACAGTCCTTATGATAGTGATCTTTAGAACCATACCCATAACATGCTCCAATAATGGTTTTCCGAAAGATTCCCTTATGCTTTTTTATTGTAATACTCGCATCTAACCCTAAGTGCACTCCTACCTATAGAGACTAGTACACTGGCTGCTTGTGTCTATTATCTAGCCTTGCCTTATAAACCCTGACTTGTCATCTGTATCTAATATTATCTCTACTGTTGTTTTTGCTTAGGCTGATTACCTTTGTATCTCTTCTTAGAATAAAGAGCTGAACTAGCTTGCCCCTAACAATAATGTCTCTTTTTCTAGAAAATCTTTTTATTTTCTTTCTAGATCTCCTTAATAGTACGAGCTACTACCACTAAGAATAAGAAATCCCAAATCTTTAAAGGAGCCATGTGGAGCTTGATATCATGATTAAAGCCCTTTTTAAATCTCTTATATTTATCTACCTTAGTGGAGACCATATCTCTAGTGTAACGACTTAGCTTAGTAAAATCCTTCGCATATTCTGATATGGAATGGTATTTCTATTTAAGATCAACAAACTCTTGCCTTTTCTTATCGAGGTAGTCTTTTGTAACATACTTCTTCTTAAACTCCTCCAAAAAGAAATCTCATGTCACTCTCTTAGTTGGCATATACTCTATTAAGGCATCCCACCATCTGAAGGCTTCCTCTGGTAATAGAGAGGTTGCACAGATCAAATTTTCCTTAGGTGAACACCTAAACTAGTGCATAAATCTGACTATCTTTTTGAGCTAATACTCAAACTTAACTGAATCATCCTATCATTCACCTAAGAAATCCTTAGCTCCTATCTTTTAATCCTTTCTAGTATGTCTTTTAAAGATCTTAAGGAGCTAGAGGTTGTTGTACTAGTGGAAGTGGAATAATAGCTGTAGTAGTGGCTTAACTCAACAATTCTACCATCTACTATAGAAAGGTTAGCTGAGCTTATATTGCTTCAGCTGTATGTACAACATCACTAAGAGCCTTTATCTCAACCCCAATAGCCTCTTGTCCAATTATAGTCAGAGCATGGCTCTTAACTTCCTTAACATCTTAAGGTGTAATTAGTTTATAAGAAAAAGCACATATTATATGCCTTAATGGTGTATAATTATGTGATGCATGATCTTAGACTCTAGGCACACATATGTGGCTTTTATGTACCAAGGAATGCCTAAATAGGAGCTCTGATACCACCAATGTGACACCCCTCACCCAGTTTAGTCATTGAACATGAATAAAAAGTAGCACACAAATGATATCCAACTTACTTTATTAAAAAAACCATATAATTTAAAACATTTTCAAAAACATTTGATTATGTATAAACCTTTAAAATTTTGACTTAATGAAAACCACTTTAGAGTTTTAAAATAATTAGGGAAACCTCGTGTCAAATTCAGCAGCATAATGGCAGTACTAGGACATTATTCCAAAAATGAATAGTAACCTGTAAGTCCAAAAGCACTTATAAAACCCATTCAAACATCATCACAACTCAATTAGATCCTCTTGATCATCCCAAACATCATAACACCACATATTTAAGAAGACATATATTCAACATTATAAGAGTAAAGAAATCCAATATATGTTGTTTATAAATACAATTTGCAAAAGTAAATAAATTCTAATAAAAGTTCAAAACATTTTAAAACTAGTATATGCCTAATTCCCTTTGTACAACATACGAGTGCACTACATTCATAATATCTTATAATTTATACAAAGGAAATCAAAATATTGAAATGTGTTGTATCTTAAACTACACTGCTGAGAGGCTTTAAGCTTTATCTCTTTCATTAGCCTACATATTGCAAAACAATGATGCACTAAGCATAATACTAGTGGTGTATTCAATATAGCAAGTACACTTATGTATATGCATCCATGCATTCAACTGAAATCAACATGCAAAGTCAACTATACTATGTTCAACATGATATATCATAAGTGTGTAGGTATACAATTACCATAACATGGATTACTCATTCATATACAAATCACCATGACAACATACATATTCTCTTATTGATTTATATGTTAAAGTTTTGTTAAGTTATGTAATATTTGTTAATTCACCTATATACATAAGACATGCTTTTGAAATTGGATAATAGGAATCATTAACCGCAAAAGTTTGGTGTTGACCTGAAGGTCTGATACATTGAACACAAAGGTCTAGCGTTGATGACAAAGGTCTAATATATTGACCCAAAGGTCTGATGCATTGACCTAAAGGTCTAGTATGTTAACCCAAAGGTTTGAAATTAAATAATAGCTGAAGGTAAGTACGTCGGCTCGGATGTTAGTTGTATGCCCTAGAGCACTTGTATGATATGTATGTAAAATGTTCATTTATTAATGAAAAAGGCATTTTTCTTTATTGCTTGGTGCTTATATATATTTCTTTTACAATTTCTTGCCATGACTTAAACCATGTAATAAAGTCCTTAGTATGTAATCATAGTGCAGAGGAAATCATGACTGATGTGAGACTCTTATTGCATGCAATTGTTATAATATCTAAAATATCCCTGGTCATAGTATTAACAAGATAGGGCATTGTTAATATAGATAAACTAGCACATGTTATACTTCTTGACTAGGTCAAACAGTAGTTCTCACAAGCTATAAGCATGGTGATGCTTAGAGTTAACATGTGGCTACTTACTTGGGAAGCTAGTTCATTAAAGACCTAACATGAGATCTTCACATGGATAATTAATCTATGTCAGTGAAAGCATCTCATCATAATAGTGGTGCAAGTATCCTTAGACTTGAGACCACTAACTATCTGAAGTATGGAATGATATACTTTGACTTTAGTGGTTTTACTTCAAACAAGAAGTATACATAGCTAGGAGATTAGGTATATCATGAAATACTTGAAGATAAGATAGTGATCAATAAAGGATTCACCACCCCATATTACAAAGTGGGGAGTTTATCTCACTATTCTAGTAATAATCTTTATTCAGGAAACTTTGGCCAAAGTGAAGTGCATGTGTGAATGGGATTCACAGGGGCATTTTTGGAATAAAGACAATTTTACTAGAACTAACATATTTAGGGCTTAATTATACATACTTAATTAAGTATTAAGCTAACACAAGTCCATACTCAAACTTGGATGAGATAAAGAATGGTGAAAGGAGTCTATTGCACGACAATTGTATTTAGAAGGGTTAAGTCAAACCACTTGACTTTTTGACACTTAGGTAGTCAAGAAGCATGGCTAGATACCTCTCATGACTAGTACATATGTAAATAATTAATTGGAAATTAATTATGATTTAATGAGATTAAATCATAGGAATTCTAGTTAAAGTAGGATTCTTATTTACTACGTACTGCCAACATGCTTCGGAACCCCGAAAGGTGGCACACGTAAAGAATTTGAGATAGGCTTAAAATATAAAATTATATTAAGTAATTTAATAGCATGAGATGTCATTATAATTTGGTGAAATAAGAAAGAAGAATTAAATTAGGCTTAGAGTCCAATTCAACGAATTTGGCCTAATATATGGCTAGATACATTAGGGCCTTAAAGGCCTAATTAGGGATTTAATTGGGATCTAATTTTTATCCAGCCTTTTAAACCCTTAAATAAGATTTAGAGCTAATTCAAATTAAGGCTTAAAAGGGCTTTAATTGGTTGTCCAAAGATGAGCTAAAAACCTAGCATAGAGGCCTATTAGATGGGCTCTACACAGGATAGGTTAAATGGCCCATTTGATGGCCTATTTAAACCCAAATGGAGCTAGATTTTAGTGGAATTAATATTTGACATAGGGTACCTTAAAGGCTATAAATATGCCTAAAAAATCAGCTACCACATATGAATAAAAACCC
>CANXYI010570924.1:0-16194 GCA_948208565.1 Hura crepitans
ATTCGACCATCACCAAGCATGCACACACACTTTAGTCATCATAAATTCACATTCAGAATGACATTTTGGCTTAAAACATGATATTCGAGTCATTTACATACATAACTCGCAATTATGCATATAAGGCTTACACACATGAGATTCGGCCTCCACTTACTCAAAACCTCTAAAACACATATACATATGCATATAGAACTATATGTCATGTTTAGATGCTTAATATTACATCCACATACTTTCAACCAATTACACACAGTTATACAACATTAATATCACAAAATGACTTTATATTGTCCTATGATCACATAATGCATTCATTGATTAATATTACAATAAGAATGCATTATTCATGTATAATCCATATTAAACCATCACATTACATACACTCATCATTCATTCATGTCATACTTACTCAATTATGCATTAAATTCTCATTATATCATTAAATGCCCATTCATGTCAAAATGCACAGAATAAGTTTATAAGCATTTTAACATAATTAAAGTGATTACACTTACCAAAATGAGTCATATAAGATGCCTGAAGCTAGCCTAAGCCTTCTCTTTACCTTAAGAGGCTTGGATCGATGCCTTGCCTACGAATACAAAAGGGTATGAACTTTAATAATATTATAAAATAATCTGCATGTTGGAAAAATATTTTGAGCCTATATATACGCTCTACGACACCTTAGAAACCCATGAAAAATATTAAACTCGAAAAAAAGGTACCCAAGAGTCGGGTGGTCATTATTCACTTTGGGAATCTTCTCGATTTTTCTCTCAAAATACTTCACCGTTCTCGGTGATTTTGGTGTCCACGGACTCGTCTCGGGATGCTTATCATTTCGGGTATAATTTTTCAGAGTGGGTCCCTCTGTGGAGGAAGAAAGAATAAGAGAAAGGAGAGGCAGAGGGTGGATGAGATTTTTAGAGGAGAGGGGTAGAGGAGGAGAGTTGTGGTGTGTGGGAAGGAAATTAATTTTTCCCTTTTTATACTTTCCCACAAATAATTTTTCCTTTGTTCGAAAAATTATTATAACCAATAGGAATATTGATTTTCCCTCATTTCTATTCCAAAAATTCCATAAATCCAAGCCTTAAATCCGCTCATAATCTTGAGCCCAAACTACAACAAAAACCTAAAAAATGAATGCATTTTATATTCCAAAAATTCAGTAAAAATACTTTTCGATATCAAAAAATTTCGATTCCACCAAAGCCAATAGACTATTCAGAATATTTGAGTATTAGGTCATAACATTTTTAGATTATTTTGAGCAATTTTTTATTTTATTTATGGTTCAGCTTTGCTTACGGTGCTATTTATAAGACACTGCTGTAAAATCTTATTTAGTGTTTTTAACCATCCGAATGACTTTGGATTGGCTTCAAACTTTGCCCAAAATTCTCTCATAATTAATATTACCCATCGATATATTTAGTGTGACTCGAGTTTTGAAAAGCACTATTCACCTCAGGAAGTACTATTCATGAGAATCCGGATTTTCAGGTCGTTACATTACTTATACCCTTCTATAATTCTTTACTCTTTCATTTTTATAATTTCTATTTTTATCTCTTAATGTACGATTAATTAATTTTTCATTTCAATAAATCATTCTTTATGCCTAATATCCAAATGTTAATTCTATTATTTTGTAATCATGTTTATTTTTATAAATTCCTATTTATTGATTTAATATGTAAATATACCTTTTTGTCTCTCACTCCATTTTCATATAACCTTTTTTTATTTTAATTTCCATATTCCTTTACTTATGTACATATTACTTTCCATATATCATATACATTTTCCATTAATCTATTTGCTTTTTATTTTTCTCATATACATATCTCATTTTATACATTTAACTATTTTATATATACTTTAATAATCCTTTTTATTAAAAATTGTAATGACCATTTTTATGTATTATTATATTTCTCTTATACCTATATATTTTAAATTATAAAATTTTTTTATCACATATATACATAGTAGTTCTATCTATTTAAACAACCTTAACCTTTTATATATAATTACTTTTACTTTATCTTTATTAAATAATTCCCATTATTCATTTATTCCTCTTTAAATTTAATATCTAATCAGCACATTATTTCTCTTTAAATATCTTATTTATCTAAATTTCATTATCATGTACATATATACATACTTTTCTTCTCTTGTCATATGACTATTTCTTTGACTTATTTAGTAACTATTTTTCTTACATTCTTTTATAGCATATTAATTCATCACATGTCAATTTCTTTTCTATTCTCTTTTGATTTTTCATTTGTCTTTTTGTTGTTTACTTAGCTAGACAATTTATCTCACATATAATCTATTAAAATCACTATAATTCATGCAACTAAAATTTTTAGCCCATGGGGTATTTTTCTTGTAATATCATCATTTTCAACTATATACACATACTATACATTATTTATTCATGTTAAAATCTAATATTCATAACAATTCTAATCCTATAAATTAATTTCATCACATACAAAATTTTGATTTATTTATGTTGTTACCTATACATATTGATTTTCTTATTTCTATGCTATTTTTGCCATCTTGTAATCAACATTTTTATGCTAATTAACATATAATTATACTTAAAATACCTAATTTCACTTTCCTCTAACTGTATTTATAATTTGTCCTATATGGGATTCAAAGGTTCAAGCTTTTTTTTTTCCTTAGGTTTCTCACTTCTAAATATCTCAACTTATGTCTAACGACTATTGCCATCTATTAATTCCACATACTTAACAACAACAAGAAAAATCATACTTTACATAATACACAAATATGCTTAAATCATAGTTTTGGAATACACATACCTCATTAAGTGCTCACTTCTACCAAAAATCTTTTCCTTTCTCCTTAATTTCAATAATCCATCATCAATTCCTCCAGTTCTATCAACATCCATATGAATTTTTGTGATGCTCATAAAATATGGCTTTCTGAATAATACTTTTTGAATTATGGTTAGGGTTCTCGGGAAGTAGGCCCACTAAAGTGACTTAGAGGGGGGTACTAGTCATGAAACTCCAAAGGGCAAAATAAGGCATGAAATAAAAGAATTAGAAGTAGCCATTAAACAAAAAAATTCTTTTATGTTGTTATCTATTAGATAGTGGCCTTAGTTTGAGCTGCGATAAAAAAGGTCATGATGTGCCTGGATAGACACAGAAATAGCATACCCAAAGGTAAAAAATTCTAAATAGTTGAATGGTGCAGGAATCATAATTTTTTGACATTGATAAGCATTTCTTATTTATGTGATTAAAAATTAAGCGTGTTTCCTTTGGCCTTTTAACATTAGCTTTGAGGAGGCCCTTAATTTTGGAATTCTATAATTTTTTATGCCTTAATAAGTAATTTTAGTGATTATTAAGTATAAAAAGAAATTTTTATAGATTAAAGCAAACTAGGAAAAAAAACATGCCATTAGATCACTAATTGGTGAATTCGTGGCCATCCATGTATTTAATATATAAAGGTGAGTTCATGTATGTGTATAACATATGAAAACCATTTCATCTCTTTCCTTTACCATTGAAGCTGATGCCACCTCCCTTAGGACACCAGTCCTCCATTTTTCATTTAATCTCTATAAAAATTAAAGTAAAACTCTTATATATTGTACCCAAATCAATCCTCCTCATGTTTAGATTCTTATTTTACTATTTATTTCTTGAGAAAAGGAAGATTTTATAGTAAAAGAGGTGAATTAAGGGTTAGGGTTTTGAAAACCCAAAGTCAAGGTAAGCATATTTTTGGGGTTTAGATATTTTTCTATGATATTACGGGTGCTTAGAATTATGGTACTAGTTTTCTTTTAAAGTTTTAATTTGTGTAGATTTTTTTATGAATTTTCCAAACAAAATACCTATTATGGAACTTAGAAAAAGAATAAGAGAGGTAAGCCAAATTCAAAGAGAAGCTGTGAGGTAGTATTTAGGATGTAAAGAAATCAATTTGTAAGTGTATTTAGTAAAATATGTTTACACTTAACATTGTTGTGCATTTTCAAAGTTGTGTACTATTATGGACGTTGTAGTTTTAGTGGCTTAGAGGGTTATAAAATATATGTAAAGATAGAATAAGGTTTAACATATGCTAATTAAGTGAAAACAATCATGAATTAATGAAAAATTTTGTGTATAGATGAAATGTGAACTTAACCGGATGTTATGTAATAAAGGGCAAATTAGTAATTTTAGACATTATGTGTATGATATGTATAAATGTACTACATTTGCATTGTTAATTATGTTAGAATGATATTTGGTGGATAAGAATGCATTACGTTGGAATTTTGGTATAATATAAGTATGTATGTGTAATATGCATTCTGCATGTACATGTATGTTACAGAAGAGATATGGTGCAGCATGAACTATACATAATGTCAGCATTGAATGTGGAATATAAGTTTCTAAATGAGAAACATGTATGGTACATAATGGCATTAGTAAGGTGAAGAAAGTATGAATGTGACTACGTGTTATGTAATAAGAACATGTAATGTAAAATCATATAATGTCAAGTGTCGAAAGCCCATATGTGTTAGACAACTAGGAAATTAGTAACTACTAAATAAATGATATTATGTTATGTAGGTACGACCGACATCAGGTCCATTGGGGCTGCCACACATACACATGTCATGTCTAGGCTTAGCCAATTACATTGTTTATATATTACTATGATTTATACTGGTGCAGCTACTAGCAGGTCTGATAGAACTATTGCACATAATCTCATGAAGGTGCAGCCATTAGTAGGTTCAATAGGACCATTGCACAATAATGATATTGATTATGATATCCCATCATGCTAGTGTAGCAGTCGTCAGGTAAAAAATGTGGACCACTGCACATCATAATCCCAATATCTAGTATTAGTACTTATGTCTATTAG
Organism: Hura crepitans; assembly: GCA_948208565.1. Lineage (NCBI taxonomy): Eukaryota > Viridiplantae > Streptophyta > Magnoliopsida > Malpighiales > Euphorbiaceae > Hura > Hura crepitans. Next base: position 4,945 of record CANXYI010570924.1, read on the forward strand.
ATATGGGCTAGTCAATAAAATATTGGAATGTGTGTGTATTATAATATGAAAAAAGTGCTTGTTAAATAGAAAACTAAGAATGTAAGTGTAAGTAAGATCACATTAATAAGATGGCAAAAAATAAGTATGATAATGCATTTGTATTGATATGTTCTGACCTTGCATAGCATCATATAAATAATATGCATTCATAAGCATATGTCGAAAAACATATTTTATTGAATACACCACTAAGCTATATGCTTAGAGCATCATGTTTTTTGACACGTAGGTAGTAGATAGGCCACTCTAACCAGCCTCAATAGTAACAATGTAGTGGAATGGAGTATTTACCAATATTTTGGTTTATATAGTGTGATGTAATGTTAATAGTAGTTGGCACCCATATGTAAGCATGTTAGCACTAGAGTTTTATGATATGATACGTTGGGATGTAAATGCATTATACAGGTTATGTTTTATGGTTTGCATATGTGTGGATGAGACTATACGATATGATATGTCTGCTAGGAGATTGAGTTGAAATGAGGACTAAAAGGGTCCAAAATGTTGGGAAATGATTGTGATGACATAAAAATGCTATTTTCTTTGGAGGTTTATTTTTGGATATATTTTTTTGCAGCTATTATGCTGCCAAAATTTTATTGAAGTGAGATACTTATGATAATTTATGTCAATGATATGTGAAAGGATTTTAAAAAGATAATGGGAAAAATAGGATTAACTGGTCTTTGTGTCATCTCTTATCTAGATTGGTAATAGTTCGGGTAGAAGGTGTCACAATGTAGCATCCATCTTTTGGATCTAGCTATTGGGTCAAGGGAGGGGTGTTACATTTGGTGGTATTAAAGCTTAGGTTTAGGCATTCTTTAGAGCCTTAAACTACATATGAGTGCTATAAGAAAGGCATACATGTACATCACATAACACAACACTGCTTGAGGCTGATGTTTATTTTCATAATATAGATTAAAGATAAGTGAGTCAAGGCTACTAGCTAGTGAAGAAGAAGAGGTATAGAGTTATGCTCTAGTGACACTTAATGAGCCAGCAAGGGTAAAAGCCTCAGTCCCCAGTGATGTAGCATAATTTATACCTACCTATCTTGCATAGGCACTACCACCATAGATGCAGCAAATGGTAAACCTATTGAGATAGACAATTACAATAACTATACTAGTACCACTACCACTACCACTAGTGCCACAACTTATAGTATAATAGCAACCATCACCATAGGCACTTTAGAAAACCTACTTGGAAAGTGTTAAAAAGATGGGAGCTTTTAACTTTGAAGAAGACCCAGATGATAAAGCCAAAGTAGAATACTAGTTAGAAAGAACAAAAAGGATCTTAAATCAACTGAAGTGTACTCTAGAAAAGTGCCTGATATATGCCACCTTGCTATTATATGAGGAGGCATTTATATGGTGGAAAATGGTTTTAGAGCATAAAGTTATAGCAACTGTGGCCTGGGAGGTTTTTCTACTGGAGTTTAAAAAAAGATGCATCACAACCACTTATGTAGAAAAGAAGAGGCAATAATTTTTGGATGTCAAACAAAAGGGATAACTAGTTTCAAAATATGAAAAGTGGCTTTTTAGGTTAAGTAGATATATAGGGAGATAATCCCAACTGAGGAAGAAAGATGCATGAGGCTTAAGAAGGGCCTTAATACAGAGATTAGATTACAGATGGCAATAAACAAGATTAATGACTTTGCCAAGTTAGTCATTGCAGCATACGCTATGGAGGATATATTAAAAGAATAGAGGGAGAATTTGTAAAAGAAGAGACCTTTCACTATGGGCTAGACTAGTTTAACCTAAAAGCATGCAAGAGATAGAAGGAGAACCTAGCTACTTCATCATCATAGAGGATAGCTCAAACTTAGAGATTTAGGCCTATAGGGCAGTCTAGACCATGCTAGTAGAAATCAGCTTCTAGCACCCCAAATTCCACTACTAAAAGTACATTTCCTTTTTGTTAGACATGTGAGAAAAGACATGGAGGAGTCTACTAGAGAACGATACTAGGTGTGTGTTATGGATATGAATCTCTAAGGCATCCTTAGAGAGATTGCCTAAAGAAACTAGAGGGCTCTTTGTAATTCTAAGTTTCCTCACTAGACCCATCCTTGAGTTAAAAGGATAATAAGGGAGATAAGGCTAGTTAGAGCCAAAGGTTGAGTCAAAGGACAAAAACTCGTGCCCTAGCTTGAGAGTGTGCTATTAGGGCATGAGAGGATATTGACTCTCTTGATATTTTTGCTATTATGTTTTATTTCTTTGATTTACCTATTTTAGCCTTAATTGATTTGGGCTCTACATATTCATATGTATGCACTACATTGGCATAAGAGAAAGGGTTACAATTAGAACCCCTAGACATAGACTTTATGGTTAGTAATTTGTTAGGCTATCACATAATTATTGATAGAATATGCAAAGATTGCCCATTGACTATCAAAAGATAGATTTTTCCTGTCAACCTTATTGAATAGCCTTTTAATGAATTTGATGTCATTTTAGGAATGGACTAGTTGTCTAAATATCATGCTATGGTAGACTATAGATAAAAGAGCCTTACTTTTCAAATAGCAGATAGAGATGAAATCACAGTGGTTAGGGAAAGAAAAGACATTTTGCCTAATGTTATTTCCGTAGTGATAGTAAGATGCATGATTCAAAAAGGGGTGCTAAGCATTTTTAGCACATATGGTTGATGTAATGAAGACGAGACCTAACATTAGTTAGATACTAATAGTAGTAGAGTTCCCTGATATTTATGCAGATGAGTTGCTACGACTACCAATTAAGCATGAACTTGAATTTGTCATTGAGGTGTATCTAAGTACAACCCCAATTTTAGTAACCCCTTATAGAATGGCTCAAACAAAATTAAAAGAATGAAATGTGTAGTTATAGGAGCTATTAGCTAAAGGGTTCATTTAGCTTAGTTTTTCCCCAAGGGGAGCAGTATTATTATTTGTGAAAAAAAATGGCATTTTAAGACTTTATGTTGATTACAGGTAGTTGAATAAAGTGACAATCATGAATAAATACCCACTACCCAAGATCAATGTCTTATTTGATCAACTCAGAGGATTAAGGGTATTTTCTATGATTCATATGATATATGGATACCATCAACTTCAAGTAAAAGATTTTGATGTGCCTAAAATAACTTTTCCCACTAGATATGGGTTTTATGAATTTTTGGTGATGACTTTTGGGCTAACTAATGCCCTAACTGCATTTATGGACCTAATGAATTGGATATTCAAGCTATATTTAAACTAGTTTGTTATGGTGTCTATTGATTTTATCTTAGTGTATTCAAAGAACAAAGAAGATCATGATAAGTATTTCATATTGATACTACAGACTCTAAGAGAGAAGTATCTTTATGCCAAATTAAACAAGTGCAAGTTTTGGTTGAATAAAGTGTCATTTCTAGAACATGTCACTTCAGTTAAAGGAATCAAGGTAAATCTAAGTAAGATTAAGACCATACTAGAATGGAAACCTCTAAGGAGCATAATAGAGATTAGGAGTTTCTTGGGATTAGCTGGATATTACAAATAATTCATGAAAGGATTTTCTTTGATTACAACTCCTGTGACATAGCTATTAAGGAAATATATAAGATTTGAATGGGATGACAAGTGCCAATAGAGCTTTGATAGAATGAAAACCATGTTAATAGAAGCCCCTATCCTCACACTACTAGAGCTATGAAAGGATTTTGTTATTTATGGTAATGCTTCTCATAATGGGCTCGGGTGTGTGTTAATTTAGGATGGCAAGGTGGTAGCTTATACATATAGAAGACTGAAGCCTTATAAAAAGAATTAGCCAACTTATGATGTGGAGTTAGCTACTATTATTTTTTCTTTAAAGTTATAGAGACATTAACTTTATGGTAAAAACTATTATATATATATATATATATATATATATATATATATCATAAGAGTTTGAAATATCTTTCTACATAAAAGGAATTAAACTTGAGACAAGAGAGGTAGAAGGAATTAATTAAAGACTATGATTTGTATAATTGATTATCATATAGGTAAGGCAAATGTGGTACATAATACATTAAGCTAAAAGCTCCTATGTGCCTTAAAAATAATGAATGTTCAACTACAGTGCCAAAAAGATTGGGCTTCATTAGTAGAATTTCATATAAGACCTAGCTTGATTCTATAGTTAAAGGAAGCTCAAAAAGATGATAACCCGCTCATAGAGGTAATGAATCTGATTAGATAAGGAAAGCCTATTGAACATGAGATTAAAATATATGGTTGTTTGTACTACCATGATCAGCTCTGTGTGCCCGATATAAAGGATATTAAGGAACAGATATTGTAGAAAGCTCACAATTCACCTTATGCTATACATCTTAAGAGCACGAAGATGCATCAAGATTTGAAGCCATATTATTAGTGGCTTGGGATGAAGAAATATGCCACTGAGTATATGGTCGAATGTCTTACGTGTTAGCAAGTTAAGGCAAAACACAAGGTTTCTTCTGGATTGCTTCAATTGATAATAATACTAGAGTGGAAATGGGAAAGAGTTACAATGGATTTTATGGTTGGATTACCTAAGACTAGAAATAAGTGTAATACTACATGGATAATTATAGATAGATTAACAAAGATAACACACTTTATTCCAGTGAGAATGGACTACTCATTGGAGAAACTTACTTAGTTATACATAGATGAGATCATGAGACTACATGGGGTACCAATATCCATCATTTCAGATAGAGATATGAGATTTACATTGAGATTTTAGACAAAGCTGCATAATGCTCTAGGTACTCGGCTTATATTTAATATTACCTTCCATCTACAAATAGATGGATAGTTAGAGCAAGTTATTCAAGTGTAGGAAGATATGTTAAGAAGTTATGCCTTTGACTTCAAACTTAATTGGGATCAATATCTATCATTAGCAAAAATTGCATAAAATAATAGCCATTAAGCAAGTTTAGGCATGGCACTGTATGAGGCTTTATATGGGAGGAAATGTAAGACTTCATTATGTTAGAGTGAAACTAGTGAAAGCAAGCTAGTGGGACTAGATTTAATAAAAGATGTATAAGAGAAAGTCAAGATTATTAAAGATCGATTGAAAGTAGCTCCAGATAAGAAAAAATCCAATGCAAATTTAAAGAGGAAACTTATTGATTATGAAGTGGGAGATAAGGTTTTTCTTAAAGTGTCTCCTTGGAAAAAAGTACTAAGATTTGGCATGAAGGGTAAGTTAAGTCCAAAATTTATTGGTCCATAAAAAATAATAGAATGGGTAGGACCAATTGCATATCAACTATCATTGCCACTAAAATTACACTAGATTCACGATGTCTTTCATGTTTCCATGCTAAGGCAATACAAATTAGATCCATCCCATGTGATAGTAGTAGAAAAGATAAAAGTACAATAAGGTCTTTCAAACAAAGAAGAGCCGATCTAAATTTTAGCATGTGAGGTGAAAAAATTGTGCAATAAGACTATGTCATTAGTAAAGGTGTTATAGAAGCATTACAACTCACATGAACAAACTTGGGAAAGTAAGCAATAGATGATAGAGCAATATTTGCATCAATTTGAAGTAGGTAAATTTAAATTTTGAGGAGGTAATTTCTTAAGAGGGGAAGGAATGTGATACCCATAAAACCTGGTTTCATGAATAGTACTTCTTAGGTTATGATTAGGGTTCTTGAGTAGTGGGCCTTACTATAGTGACCTAAATGGGGTATTAGTCATGAAATTGCAAAGGGCAAAATAAGGCTTGAAATAAAAGAATTAAAAGTAGCCATTGAACCAAAAAATTCATTTGCATTGATATCTACTAGATAGCGGCCTTAGTTTGAGCTTTGATAGAAAAAGGTCATGACATGCCTAGACTGACCTAAAAATAGCATAACTTGAAGGTCAAAAAAATTCTAAATAGTCGAATGGTGAAGGAATCATAATTTTTTGACATCAGTAAGTATTTCTTTTGAATTTCTCATTTACGTGATTGAAAAATTAAGCGTGTTTCCTTTGGTGTTTTGGCATGAGCTTCGAAGAGGCCCTTAATTATGGAATTCTATAATTTTTTATGCCTTAAGAAGTAATTTTAGAGATCATTAAGTTTAAAAAGAAATTTTTGGAGATTAAAGCGAACTAGAACAAACTAGCTATTGGATTGCTAAGTGGCGAAATCGTGGTCGCCCGTGTATTTAATAAATATAGGTGAGTTCACATGTGTGTATAACACATGAAAACCATCTCATCTCCTTCCTCTATCGTTGAAGCTGACACCACCTCCTTTAGAACACCACCCCCCATTTTTCATTCAATCTCTTTAAAAATTGAAGCAAAACCTTTATATCTTATACCCAAATTGATCCTTATCGCCTCTAGGTTCCTATTTTGCTATTTATTTCTTTAGAAAAGCAAGATTTTATGGGAAAAGAGGAGAATTAAGGATTAGGGTTTTGAGAACCCAAAGTCAAGGTAAGCATATTTTTAGGGTTCTGATATTTTTCAATGACATTATGGGTGCTCAGAATTATGGTACGGGTGTTATTTTTGAGTTTTGATTTGTGTAGATTTTTCTATGAAATTTCCTAACTAGTTACCTATTATTGAACTTAGTGAAAGAGGAAGAGATGCAAGCCAAATGCAAAGAGAAGTTGTGAGGTGGTATTTAGTGTAGATACCCATTTTCGCCCAGCCTAATTAATTTATATTACTAAAAAGGGATAATTAAAAATGAATGGTATATATATCTTATAACTTTATTATAGGTTACTCACTTTAAAAAAATTAATTATTAGGGTGACAATAATACTATTATTATTATCGCTTGCATGAAACTTTTAAATATACTTACTTAATATGTTATAGCAAATAGCTAATTTAAATTTTTATTATTTAAATATTATTAAAAGGATTTAAATGAAATAATTGGTGATATTAAATTCCTTATTTTTATAATTAAGTTATTAGTTAAAATTAAGAAATAAATCACTAATAATGCATTAAGAACATTAACAAATACTACAAAAAATATTATTAATTACAACTTAAAGAAAATTAAAAAAGGGATTAATTAAAAAAATATAAAAAATATATTAATGTTACAAAAATATTAATTACAATAAAAAATGATAATAATAATAATAATATATTACAAAAAATTTATACCAGGATACAAATAAAAATATATAAAAAAAATATATGAATACAGAATATAAAAAAAAAGAGGGGATTGCTGGGCTGAAACTACCTAAGCCCAATAGTCTGCAGCCCAATCTAGCAGACAGACCCAAGCCTAGCAGCCTGCATCCCAATCCAATAGGTAGACCTAAGCTCAACAGGCTACAGCCTAATCTAGCAAGCAGACCCAAGCCTAGTAGCCTAGCCTAATCTAACAGCCTAGTCCAGCTCTTGTAGAAAAAATCATGCACAGTGAAATAAAAATCTACTCAATAAAATTGTGAATGAACAATAAAATTACTATTCAGCAAAATCACAAAAATGCCACTACAATAATCTATAAAGCTAGAAAATTTAGCAGAGCAAAAAAAAGGAGAAAAAGGGAGGGGAGAGGAGAACAACACACAAAAAAAGAGCAAAAATAAAAAAATAGAAAAATGCAGTAAAAGAGGGTAGAAATAGAAAAAGAGAAAAGAAAATAAAAAAAACACAGAGAGCACAGAGAATATAAAAAAAGAGAGAGCAGAAACCTAAAAAAAGGAAGGAAAATAGCAAAAAAATAGAGAATACAGTAGGAATAATAGAAAAAAGAGTTAGAAGAAGAAAAAGAAATGGAAACGAAAAAAAAGAAAACAACAAAGAAAAAGAAAATAAAAAATGCAAAAAACAGAGAGCTAGATCTAAAGAATAGAACCAACAGCAAGTCTAGCAATTTACAGTAGATCAAGAATGAGCAAAGCAGTATAGAACAATAGCAAAAAGAAAGATTCAGATCTTGGCAATACAAGCAATTTCACTTAAATGTTGTCTTCCTAACTCTTAGATGTTAGTACTTGATTAGTCAGTGTTAGGGGAGGTCAATTTTGATCTATAACATTCCCTCTCTCTTTTATTTTTATTCTATGAACTACTCTCTTTATATGCATTAGGGGAGTCAGCTTTGATTCTTCTAATATTTGAAGAAAGTTAGAAAATGATTCAGTTTATATATTATTTATATAGGTTTACTATGTATTCTAAATAAATTTAAATAAATGCCCTCAAATTTAAAATTACTTTCACTGCCTACTATTAAAATACCCTGCCTAAAACCCATTTCAAAAAGAATGGATTAGGCTGCATCAAAATAGTAGAACATCATTGGGGTTGTAAACAACATAGGGCAATTAAGAATGTGAAAGCTAAAAATCAAATGGAGTTTATGTTCTTATCAAATTATAAACTGGATAAGAAAAAGACAAATATAGAAGTAGGATACAAACATATTCCAGATAAACAACATCTAAAATAGTGGCTTTCGTCAAAATATGTAGAAAGCTTGAACTAGGCAGAAAGTTCACCATAATAAATCAATGCAACATTAATAAACATAATCACATGTAGCATGGAAAATCCTAGAAAAAAAAAACATCTACCAGCATACAATACCCCAAAAGACATATCAAAGCCACTATGAAATGTTTATAATAAAAGGAAAAGGTGCAAAGGCTTAGCTCAAGAGAGTCTATGACTATAGTTGTATCCCTTTTTATTATAGAAGGATAATACATCTGCCAACAAAAAAATTAATTATTCAAAAAGATATTATTTAAGAGAGCAACAGGATTGGAAATACAATAGAAAATATAGAGACTGACTTAACTTCCCAATGGTAAGATGATTAGCTCACCAAAAATTAAAACAAAAATCAACTCACATCTGTCCTTAAATGAATAAGGATAAAAATTAGTAATTAAATTAAAGACATAGAGATATACAAGTGAAGCTATAAAAAAATTAAAGAAAAATAAATTTCATACCTTGAAAAGCTTAAACATAAACAAGGAAATGTATAGTAAAAGAAATGGTAATCATGTTAATAGTAATGAAATTGAAAAAGCAAGGTCAAATCAAGGAGTAGCAAAAATAATAAAATAAGAATAAGAATCCCTATTATAAAAAAAAAACTAATGGGTACAAATATAATTTCGATAGAGTAAAAATCTTTAAGCAAAAGTAAAATTTATTAACATACATATTAAAATATAAACTACTAAAAAGAATCATTATATGTCTAATGTCAAGCATATGTTTTTGTGTAGTTATTAAACTAAATATAAATGACATGAATATTATGCTTAATACTACTTTTAATTTGAACTTAATACTTTATTACAGATGAAGAAATTTATCAATGAATAATCGCTTCAAAACAAAAAAAATGAAGAAAGAATAAATAGAGTGTAAATTTAATTAAATTCCGTATATACAATATGTTTAGTTAAAAAAGGGTATAGTAAATCTTCAAATAAAAAGAATATACATAGGAAATTATCACAAAATAATACCTTATGAGAAATCTCAAAAGAAATTTCTTTATGAATTAGGCAAATAAAAAAGGAGCAGATCTAAAGTTTGTTTAAACATATAAATAGTATGTAGATTAATATTTGAGACTATAGACTATATCCTAATCAAACAAGTGCCTAGCAGGGCATAATATTTAATTAAATAGAGTATAATTAAATAGTGTATATGAGTATCCTAATCCATTGAATCAAATTATAAATCATAAAAGACAAATCTCCCTGGTTAAATTAAGAATTTAAATAATCTATGTTTTGAATAAAAAGCATTTAATAGAATCAATAGAAGAACATAAAAGTTCCAGTTAGGAAAATTCAATAAGAGTTGCATGAAAAAATTAAGTGTTAGTTTTCTAGGATAATAGGCATGCAAGTGGAAATAAAAAATGAAAAAAGCACAAGTTATGATTTGAGTAATACTAACAAAAATAATAATATCAATTGAAAAGAATTAAGAAACTCACATTAGCTACAGTAATACATAAATTGTCAAAGAAAAGGGCAATGATCATGACATAGTAGATATAATCAAATAGCATTAATAGAAGCAATACAAATCTATGAATTCGTTAATTGCCTCAAACATACCAGAAATATCAAAATCATGTATAGCAACCAATTTCATTTATTCAAACAGCAGTTTTGCTTTTAAAAATTTTTTTATTGCAGATTATAATAGGAATATTATGACATGTAACGAAATCAATGGGAATGGCAATATACATACATTGGATCTAATATGCATGAATCGGTGATACAACATGTGTTGAGATTGGTTGATGCATAAAACCATGGGAGCCTAATAGTGGTCGAGGCATATGTTATTGGTAACTGATTTAAATTGGCATGGTAATGAATATCCATGTGTATGTTTGTGTTTACACTAGAGAGACAAGGTAGCATGTGTGGTAAAAGGCATGGAAATGTATGGTGAAGGCTAGAAAAGGGTTAAACTAAAGAGCTATGTTAGTGTAAATAGACATGAAAGTGATGGAATATGTATATGTTAAATATGCCTAAAATAATGTATCTATGTGAGCTATAATGGCTTAAATTATAGTGGCATGAAGTTAGTCACTACACACCATAAAATGGCATGATAGGTAGTGAGAAAAACTACTTGAAAATGCTTTAACATGACCTTAGAATTGACTTCAAAGCAAGTATGAAAAATTGATTTGAATGTTGTCTTTAAGGTCTATGATTTAAGAATGATTTATATACTTAAACTTTATGCCTATAATGGCTAGCATGATGAGACTTTTTGGAATGGTATGAATGCCTAGATTTTGGCCTAGATTATGAGCCAAGTTGTGATTGGCTTTAGGCCTATAAATGCATGAAATAACTAGGGAAAACAATACTAAAAAAGGAGGTGAAATGAACCTAGAAAGCTAAATAGAAACTTAGCCGTAATGACCTATAACTGTCCTAAATAACCATTACCTAAATCAATAAATCCTTAAGATAGTAAATGGCCTAGATTTGTGAAATGCTTATGGAATTAAATTTAGCATAATAGATCATAATTAATTGCTCTTTAATCTTTAAAAATATTTTCTGATATTTTACCCGGTGCAGCCTATTTATGGCCAAACTAGACCTAGCTAATTTCCAATTGTGCTATAAAAATGATAACTATCTATTTTTAGTATTATAATATTATAAAAAGTTAATCAATAA
>CANXYI010571003.1:0-10168 GCA_948208565.1 Hura crepitans
AGAGCTTGATTATACGTATAGGCGATGCCGTTCTTACGACAAATCTATAGGACCATTGGAGATACGTGTGGTGGAGCCTGGCACATTCGAGGCACTGATGGATTTGTTCATTGGCCAAGGGGCATCAATCAATCAGTATAAAACACCAAGGTGCATCAAATCCAATACTCCACTTATGCTGCTTAATTCTCATGTGGAAGCCTCTTTCTTTAGCCCTAGAGAACCTACCTGGATTCCTTAACTCTTTTATCCATAAAGAATTTATGTTCTTTCCACCATTAACATCGTTTCTGCAAATGCGTCATTTCCATGATTATCTGAGCTAGAATCTTTTAAATGAATGTAATGTGACTTTTTATGGTCTAATGTTAGTAGAAATAGAAAATTAACTGCAATTTCCTTTTGGGTTGTTGACTCAAACATAGAGTATGCTAATTAGGGTTATGCATGGTTGGTTATGTTTTTATTATCCAAGTTATAAAGTTCGGTTTTTAAAAATGTATTAATCATAAATTTAACCGTTTTAATCAATTATCCAAAATCATTATATCGGATTTTATGTTTAGAATAATCATTTATTTTGATTCTTAACCATCATAAATATATGTGCCAATTTTTCAAATGAAATAAAATATGCCATACCTATTTAAATATTAAATCATTTACCTCTTTAATTGAATTATAAAATGAACATAATTTAAAATGTCTAATTGAAAATTTATAAGACAAACAAATTAACTAAAAAATATTTAATTCCACTTATAATAATTAGCATAAATTAATTATAATTACTTGTGAAAATACAACATGGGAATAAAGAATAGATAGAGTTTAATGGCGTTTAAAAGAAGGCCAACGGCTATTTTATGTGAGAGTTAAAAAAATAAAAGATATAAAGAGAAAATTATGAAACTAGGATAAGAAGTAAAAAATTGTTTAATAAGATCAAATATTTAATGTAAAAAAATGCATATATATACACACATTATTCGGCCGGCTAATCGTATTCAACCGTTTTTACAAAAAATGAACCGTAATCAAAATCGTATATTCAAAAATTTTAAAAATAAAGTCTATAACTTTAACTATTAGATTGATTAATCTAATTTTTTGGACTGATTTTAAATCGGTCTTTGGAATTTTTTTGCACACCCCTAATGCTAATCATGGTTCAAGGCAATAGCTCAACCAAGACCTGTAAATGGAGATAACCACTGAGGTCCATAATCTCAAAAGTTTGAGTTTTGATTCGTAATTTTCACTTTATGACTATATATTTTTTTTAATTACCTATAGGCAAAAAAAAAAAAAAGGAAATTGAAGAATAATTTGGTCGTTTTGTCAATCAGAAAATGGTTCCACATTTTCAAGAGCTGATTGGTCTGGGAGTTGGACAATTGAACCAGGCAGGATTATTCGTAGTCATCTCATCAACACATGCGAGAAAGAAGAAAAAAAAAAAAAAGCCGAGGAAAGTGCCACTGAGTGTTGTCTGCCAATTTTAACCATATCAAATCCAAAATTTTCAGTCAAAATTCGAATCTCGAATTATCAAATATTATCCTCCCCAATTTTAACCACTAAACTGCTTAACAATAATAAATAAATAAATAAATAAAAATTCTCTTTATTGTCATTTCAAATAAGTTTTCATTTAATTTTTTTTTTGAGATGCAACAAGCAAGAGAATGTGATCCAATTTGAGAATCAGCATATGATTGTTCCAAAAAGGTAGAGATTTGTGTTCGATGAATACAAAAACTAAAAAAGAAAGGAGAGTGTTGTTTGGAATTGGATAGAGTTGTTTGGGATCAACACGCTTTTACGAGTTGTCTTCTCTTTGCTTTGGTCACCAACCTCATCATAATCTCTTCTTTAAGTTTCACTCCAAGCGTGCCCACCATGCGCTTGCTTTTTCCTTAACATTTCCCTTTCAATTTTCTATTCGTAGCTGTCAGCTTCCTGTTCTCCATTTTCTTTTACATGGCTTCACATCAAAATTCACTAGGAGATTATTTCCCCTAACAGGAAAAAAAATATTCAAATTAAAATCAGAGAATTAAGTACAAATGATTTGACATTTATTTTTTAAAATAAAATTATATATTTAAATTTATAAATAAAAAATTAGAATTAAAAGAGTTCTATTTTCATAATAAATTAATTCAATTCGATCTAAATGTTAATAAAAAGAAAAATAAGTGACTTGATACTATTATGGTACAGGATACATGTTTGTACTTCTTTTTCGAAAAAAAAAATATTTGTACTTGATATGAATTTCATAATTTGCCTTCTTTAATCCGTTTGCAATAGTGAAAATGTATGCAAACTTTTGGGTGAAATATGTTATTTTTACTTTTGATTTTTTTTTTTGAAATGTATTGATTTTTACTTTAAAGTAATGAAATGTAGAAGTAATAAATGACAGAAAAATAATTTTTGAAATAAAATATTTTCATTTAACAGAAACTGACTTTAATCTAAAGTTAATTATGTTAATAGTTACTGAATTTATATTTTAATAATCAAAAAGTAATAAAATAATTTTTTATATTAGAAAAATACATAAATTTTAAAAAGCTTTACGAGAAAAATTATTGTGATTAATTTTATTAAGTTATTGGTTGATTAATGATAGCGTAACTATTGACATTAGTAAAAAAATGTCACGTACAAGTGTTATGTCCCCTGATGATTAAAAAAATTGATATGTCAGATGTACAGGCTGATAATATCACTTATACATAAAAGTCAAAAAAATAGCAAATGTATAACTAATATAATCATATTTTTTAGTTATCAAGTGATGTAATGCTTTTGCATGATATTTTTTAATTAATATTAATAATTACATTATTATTTATTAACAAAAAAAATCTAATAAAATTGGATTTCAAAATTTTTTAAAATTTAAGTATTTTTTTGATATAAAATTTTTTTTATTGCTTTTCGATTATTAGGTTAAAGTTTAGTAACCATCATCATAATTAACTCATTTAATCTAATATTTAAATGTTAATGTTAAATTTTAAGAAAATAAAGAAATCGGAAAGGACAAATGAAAAGCTTAATAAATTTGTTTGTCTATTTTTTTTCTCTCTTCGCTACTTGCACTAATCTATAAAATTAAATTTTATTTCGTTTAGTTCTTTGTCACTGAAATAGAGTTTATATCAAATTGATATGAATTATATTAAAATTTAATTATCAAATTAAATGGAATAAAAATCAATTACACAGAAAATTAAAAAAAAAATAGAAGAGACCGTTCTGAAAAAAAAAGACAAATGAATTAAATAAAAAAAATTAGATTGCACATAGAATAAACCTAAAAGAAAAAATTATAAAAATATCTCCAAAGACATGGGGCCTAATCCATCATGAAAATGTGTCCCCAATTCATTCCTTTCTTTGCTCCCCGCCACATAGAGTGCCTTTCCCATCCCTCCAATATAATAATATCATTGAATCAAAATAAACTAGGAAAACGACCCTTTAACTACTCAAACAAACACTGCTCTCCATTTTTTTTTTTCCATTTCTTCTTAAGTTTTGAAATTATTCCCACACTTTTTTTTTTAAATAGAATCCTTATTAAAAAAAATAATAAAACTCTTAACTGTTCAGTTACATATCATTGATCTCCTATGTAATTTTTTAATAATGCACTATCGGAATTCTTAACTACAATACGGAAACTTTAATTAGTTGAGCTAATTTATTCATAACCCAAATGAAAAATAATAGACATTCATGTGTATAAAGAAAGTAAAATCATTCATAAAAAAATGTCAATTTAATTATCATTAGTTTAACTCGTAAAAATAAATTATGGTCTAAATTAAAGTGAGAATCATCCTAATTCTTTTCACTCAGATTACTTTATTTAACAAATAATTAAGTGTTTAAAGTTTGAAGAATTTGTCACTTCAGATAGAAAAGAATCACACGCACGCGCGATATATTTCAGTGCACTAAGGAAATTAAATCTTTGATTTAATAAAGTTTTTACTCTTTAAGTAGTTCAAATATGTTATAAAATTATATTTTCATCAGATTTTATCTCTAAATTTTAAAAATAATAAGAAAATGCTATTTTTTATGCGAAAATGAATTATAAAATGCCATATGTTATCAAGATCGGAGATAAAAATTTGATAATACCTATCTTAGAAAGTATAAGAGTGAAATTATTATATTTTCTGGAATTCAAAATAATTAAAAAAATATATTCCAGTAGTAAGGAAAACAATAACCTAAACCCTTTTATAAAGTATCACAGTGACGTCATTTATTCTAAAATCTGAGAATCTGAATTCACAAGAAAAGAAAGCAGAGAATAATTAACAAGTTGGTTATGTCTCTTCATACAAAAGGATGGCTGCAAAAGCCTAATGAATTGTATTTATTTTAGAAATGCAAAATGCATAATTAATCAATTATTTTAGTCCTATTATAACTCCCCAAAAATCATATCATGAGATGAAATCTGAGGAATGTGGCCTCATGGGGCCCATTTGTTGAATTTTTTGTCAATGGTTTGTAACAAATTGTCGACAACAAAAAGCTTGAAAAGTACAGCTCACAATCATAAAAGTAAAAGTGAAAATTATGATAAAATGTGAAAAGCATGAAGGGATAAATTAATGTGATTTTTTTTTCCCTTCTACAAGTTTTGAAAAATCTTCACTCTTGCTTTTTTTTTTCTTTTTACATTAATTCGTATTTTTATAAAATATGTTTCAAAAAATATTGAACATTCGAAATTTAAAATCTCTAATTAAAAGAAAAAAAAAGAGACATATCATGCAATTTTTACCCTTGCTTCTTTGATAACTGAATATGAAATCACCTTTCCAGCTGAAACATTTAATTACAGAAAATAAATAAAATTTTTAAATTGAAAAAGTTTAAAGTGAAAACCTTAATTACAAATCAGTCCAAATATATTTTTTTGTTTTCCTGAAAGAAAAACCTTATCCGTCAATGACGATCAATGATAATGAATAGGGCACATGGTCTATTATGAAATTTTAATGGTTACCGATTTAAATTGCGCACTCACGACGACAGGATCTTCTTCATTAAAAAGCCCAGATGCTCACAAACTCCACAATGGACAGGAGCCCAAAATTACACCATTTCTCCCTTGGGGCCATTGGAGGCCCTTCCCTGTTGTCCCCCAACACAAAAACTTCATCCAATCTCCGAATTTTCTTATTGGATTTCTATTTACATGTACTTTAAATTTCAATATAACAATTCGAATTTGACTGCATTAAAAAAAATAAATGATAATTTAAAAACTTTCCTCGAAAATCTTTCAACTTTTTTCTATCGAATATCTACAATTTATTCTGAATTTTTAAACTGTTAGACCAAATTTTCCAGCTTACGTTATTTCTCTCCATAGATTATCAATAGCTATTACCAAATGGATATCCAACGAATAAAGTAAACATGTTGTGCCCTACAAAACGAGGGTCAGAACGTGCTAGACCCAGTTATGAAGAGGAAGTTGACAGGGCTTATGAGAAAAAAGGCCTAGAATATAATTGAGATAGAAGTGTTGTTTTGAGAATTACTTCACAAATTCCCGTTTAGCACCATCCAAGGTATTCTTGAGCAGCATTGCAACCGTCATTGGACCCACACCACCTGGAACAGGAGTAATCCATCCGGCTACTTTACATGCTTCCTCGAAATCTACATCTCCGACTAGCCTATAACCCGACTCCTTCGTTGGGTCGTCAACAGCATTTGTTCCAACATCAATAACCGCAGCACCAGGTTTAATCCAGCTGCCCTTGATCTGACGATTCAGAAAATGAATTGACACTTAAACAATAGAACATCATGGGCAATGAAGCCGTAAACCAGGAGACTTTATGTCTCTACACCTGTAACACACATATCGACCTATTTTTGGCAGAATGAATGGCAATATCCTACAACTAATATGCAAAAATTTTTAACCAATAATATCATTGCAGGTATGTAGTAATCAGTCATCTTCAGGTACCATCATTGCTTGCCCTGCTGCAGCGATTATGATGTCAGCTTCACGAATGATACTTTCTTGATCTTCAGAACGAGAATGAACTACGGTAACAGTAGCATCTGCTTTCAAAAGCAGCAATGACACCGGCAATCCAACTATGTTGCTACGACCTACAACAACTGCTTTTTTCCCCTTTATACTTATCCCACTGCGTGACAGAAGTTCCAGACATCCCTGTTAGAGAAGAATACTGTTGCTTAGAAAATATATAAATTTATCAGTTAATACCATCTACATCCTTTATTAATCTCAAAGTAGACATGATAGAATAAACTGTTAAAATCAAAGCATTTTGAGACCGACTACATTCCTTAGGGGTACAGGGGAGGAAAAGAGGCTCTCTGCCTTTCATAGCAAGCTTGCCAATGTTCAGAGGATGAAAACCATCCACATCTTTTTCAATGCTAATTTCACTCAAGACCTTTTCTTCATTAATATGCTTTGGCAATGGTAGCTGAACCAATATTCCTGTCAAAATCGCCAAAGAATTTTGCCAAATATTAATAATAATTACAAAAAGAGGATGAACATCTGATATTAAGAAGAAAAGCCACCTAGCTTGCAACAGCCTTGTGACATTGTATGAATTCTTACTATTTATCAGAAAATAAATACACAAGCAACTCCAAGATTGTTAAGGTTTTGCACACAACATACAAGTGGAATCTACTTAAAGTGCCAAACTGTATTTCTCACATGTATGTAAGTGGAAACTAGAATGCTGGAAATGATGACTTTGTCCAGCTGTTTGTGCATATAGTTGTCTATACAGAACAATAAGATTAAAACAATGATTAAAAGAGGTAAAAGCTATCCATTCCCAAATTATATATGTAAGCAATTATCAGCCAGCCAACTAACCATGTACATCAGGATTTGCATTTAGCTCGTGAACCTTGCTGATCAGTTCATATTCAGATATTTGTTCTGGGAGGTCTACATCAACTGATCTTATTCCAACTTCAGCACATGCCTTCCTTTTCATATTTACATAGCTTTGAGAATCTTTTCTGTTGCCTACAATAACAACAGCCAAACCTGGAACCTAAGCGGATCAAAGGATGAAAAGTGTTACAATCCATGCTTCATGAAAGAGAGAGAACAATTTCTCATTGTTTTTTTGTTCAGTAAATTCAATCAACTAAGTTTCGTATTTCAGAAGCAAGCCTACTTAAATCTATTCATTTTGATTTCACAAAAATGCAACAAAAGAACAGCAAATCAGAACCATGCACTTGAGCTAGTTCATTTCTTATTTGCTTAAACAGCTCAATTCAAAATAGATTTGAAATGCAACCTGATTTACGATGAGACTCGATCACAATCAAATAATTGTAGCATTTTCATATTCGGAGAAAGATATATAGTTAAATCTTGCTGCACATGCTAGACAGAACTTAACCTAAAGAATAAATTTATATTTCAAAATTATGACCTCGAATCTTCTGTCTGATAAAGACAATAGAAGCAGGCTAATCCAATTGATAAATCTATGAACAAGAACAAGATAACCTGGAACCTAAAGCTCCATCCACGCACCTAATAAGCACAAGGCAAGTTTGACGAAGACGAAATTCACTGTAATGAATTTCTATAAATTGCGTTAAGCATTTCTAACTAAAAACAGCTCAACAACATATTGCAGTTCACGTCACTAATAAAATAAGCGAAATAAAAATTTCAAAAAGCAAAAGAAAAAGAGAAAGCACAGTTGCATTCGCATGAACTGAGAAGAGTTAAAGCGAAAATGGAGCATGAATTAAGAGAAAATTAAAATTCTCAGCGTCTGAACATCAAATGAGGGAGATTGGTGAGACCTTGCCGTATCTCTCAGAGAGTTGACGGACTTCGTCGGCGATTTCATATCGGATGGTCTGGGCAATGGCCTTACCATCAATTACAGTGGCCTTGTGATCGGAAGGTGACGCCATTCAGGAAATGGGTTTTGACTAGAGGCAAGAAAAATCCCGACTATAGTCGGACAAGAATGGCGAGAAGCACACTAATGCACCAACTCCTTGGATTGAAATCCACTTTCCTAAGAGCACACATATAGGTGACCGACTGACTTCATTTCAGCAAACGGAAAATCAGCCACGTAGACTTTTGTACTATCTGTCGCTACATCACCCGCCAGCAGCTGTGAGTATGATTTATACATACACATTGATAAAAACATTTCTTAACTAATAAACTCTAATTTTTAATATTATTTATTGTTGCATTTTATTTATTTATTTATAATAAATTATCAATTTAAAAAGATAAATATAATATTTAATAAAGTTAAAAATTGAATAAATAAATAAATATATAAAAATTTAAATATCTTATTAAAATAACTTAATAATCTAAATAAAAAATATTTCACTTATATAAAATATATTATTTAGTAATGCACTCATTTAATAACATATCTTTTTATTTGTTAAAATTTTTATTTAATGTACTAATTTTTTTATCTAATAATACATATTTTAATTTAATGAAATTTTGATTTTAAATAAATTTTTTAATAAAAAATATAATTTAAAATTATTTTAATTTAAAAAAATTGCCCCGCGATCCTTAAAATTATTATTCGTGATAATTGGAACTTTAAAATTCCTTAACAATTGCAATTCTTTATTATCATTTATAATAATTAGAATTTATTATCAGATTTTTTATAAAAATCAAACAGTTTATTAGTGACAGTTATATAAAATTTTTCATATGTTGAAGGTTTTGAAAAATTAAATTTGTTGTTACTAAAAATAGTATGCCAATATTTTTTAAAATGTTTATATAATAACTATGCAGAATTTATACTATATGAAAAAATTTTGGAGCAATCAATTTTTCATTTCAATTATTGGAAATTGTGTCAATATTTTTCAAAAAAATTTATATATTAGATAAATTTTAATTGTTATTAACTCATAACTCAAAGTTTTAAAATTTTCTCCAAATTAAAAAAAAATTAAAATTTTGAATTATCATGGTCCAGGAGTTAAATTTATTTATTTTTTCTTCTAAACATTATCTGCAGCTTTTTTTTAAATTTCTTTTCTGCCATATTAATTGTCTTTTTTTTTTTTTTTCTTTCATCATAAGAAGTAGAGGCGAAGATACTTTCTTTCTGAGAGTGACAATGGAAACAAGCTTTATTATTATCAAATATCATACTATTTTTTCATATCTAACAAGGAGTGATTTATAACAATAAATATTATTGTACTTGTATTATTTGTTTTTACATTTTCATAATAAATGATTATTTTCAAAATTACTTCGATAAGTATAATCCCACGAGCTCAAGAAAATAATAATTTTAATAAGATTTTCGATGCCATATCTTCAATTTTGCCTTTTATTTTGCTTTGAAAATAAAAAAAAAAGATTGTATTTAAATTTTCAGTCATTTCTAGCTGATTTATTGGCTTCTTTAACCAATTTCTTGGATCCATCATTCTTGATTATTAAAAATGGAGCAATTTCAAATTTAAAATAATAATTTTTTGCATTATTTGTCATTTTAAAAAGGAGTATTTTCCTACTGTTTTAGACGAATTAGTGATATAAAAAGATTAAAAAAAATTATGAATATAAATTTTTATATTCTCGAAAAGGGCAAAAATTTATCATTATTCCAATGAGGTGTCATGTCTTCTTTTAATAGGCTAAGATTCGAATACTTGTGTGGTGGTGGAACACACATAGGCTTCACATACAATTTAATGTAAAATCGAATCGGAATCAGAAATTAAATTAAAATTTTGATAATTTGATATATTTGATTTGATTTTTTGGTTTGATTTTATACATTAATTTCGATTTAATCTATTTCGGTTCGATTTTTGAAGGGTAAAAATTGAAAGAATCGAACCGATCGAATTTATTAAAATAACATTATTTTGATATAAAACGGCATCATTTTTTAAATTTTATATATAAAAAAATAAAAAATATATATAATTTCGGTTAATTTGATTCGGCTCTATAAAAATCGATTTTTTCATTTCGATTCTTATAAAAATTTCAATTCAATTTGATTTTAAAATTTTCTAAATTTCGATTTTTGATTTTTTCGATTCGATTCAATTCTAAATCGAACCGATAAAT